>JAZGTK010008669.1:0-18040 GCA_036877625.1 Ambastaia sidthimunki | reverse complement strand
TCTCTCTCTGTGTGTGTATCTCTCTGTCTCTCTCTCTCTCTGATTGACTGCCTGCTTTTAAAATATGGATCAAGTTACATTGTTGTACATTGTTTCCATCACTGTTTCACATACATTCAGAAACAACTTTCCTACATTGTATTTTCTAAACCTGCTCACATGCTCAAATACTTACAGGCAATGAAAATCAAATCAGCGTGTCAGAACAAAGTAGGTCTGAGTTATTTTCTAGGCAAACTTAAAAAAGAATAAACTTCAGCTTCACAAGCGCTTGCACGCAAAGACTCGCACATGCAAACGCAGAATTTGGCAGGTTTCTCTAAAACTGTTAATGCATCGCGCAGGAATCGAGTTCTGTCTCGCATCTGTTTGTTAAAATGCACAGAGAGGATATGTATTTGCTTTACAACACGCTAAAGATCATGCACGCATGCAACATACTGAACTGTTTAAAGAAAGCGGCGGCTGTCACACTAAAAGTTCAGTGAGTTTAACAAAGTCAGGCCTTACCTGCACTGAGATACATTAGCAAGTATAACAGCCACACCTGTCAACATGCACATAAAGCAACCAAGATTATACTGTCTGTTTACTTAACTTACTGTCTTGCTTAACTAAAAATGACTCTATTCTGTTTTCCCTTGTTTGAGAAGATGTGTTTAGATGTTGCCCTGGTTATAAGAAAACTGCAGACAAGCTGAAAGTTTTGATTTCATTTTACAGGCAGTGTTTGAAACATCCTGATGTTTATGGCTGGAAAATTAAAATACTTTTAAACAATCTGGTAGCAAAGAAGTTACACAACTCAGACAGCTAGTCAAATAAAACTTGCGTGGGCAGTACATACAGTTAAACAGTTGACTTAAACTAGTTAAAGTCTGTAGTGCGATTGTTAATGAGTCATCTCTTGCTGGGTTTGAACCTTCAACTTTTGAGCTGTAAGCCCACATCCTAAACCACTGCACCACCTTAACAACATGTTGTGGTGTATGAGTCAAATAAAAAAACAGTTGAATACTATAGAATATTATTATATATATTTTGTTTAAGCAGCTGGTTGTGTATATTTGTGACTTATAGGTAATGACTACATCAAATTGTATGAACAATACAAGCAGAAATCTGACATAAGTTCAACGTTACAAATTTGCTCTTTGATTGATCTTAAAGATATCAGTTAAAAAAGTATAAAATTTTCATTTGATTTTTCTTCATATTTAACATTTCTTTATATTTCCAGGTTTCCATAGACGTAGAACCCTGATGGTGTCTTCATAGATCTGAGCACAGTTCAACTCCTGAGTTTTTCTCAGGAGAAGAGTTCCCTATTTTTCCCTCCATTTCATCCCAGCCATGTCTACGAGAAACAAATGAGGTCTATAATTGCATGTGTGTGTTTTTCTCCCAACGCACAGAGAATGATTTTTGATGTACTTTAACATGACAGGAGCATTACAATAATCATGCCCATCACGTCACTTCAGCTGTAGTCATTTTTATTACTGTAGATCTGTTGAGGGGATTTTGCTGTGACGTGTACAGCAACCACTGAGCAACCAACAGAATGTTATAATAACATTTAAATGTTAAGTACCCAAACAGGACCACCTGAAAACAATTCAGAGCGGTCGTCAACGCTTTCTGTCTTTTATTAACATCTCACGTCATCCATGAAACAAGGGGTTGGAGCAAAGCTGGCCCAGCACTCGGCATCTGCTGCAGTTGTTTATTGAAATATGCCCATATTTTTCCATTACTCCCCCAGGACACATTCAGAAATGATACATTCCAGAGAAAGAAACAGGCAAGAACTTATGAATGTATTCCTGGAGCAGAGCCTGGCAAGAGACGAGGGCAGTTAACGTCAGTCACAAAACGTATGAGCTGTGCGGATCTACCTCATGAGGTTAGTTGGATGTGAAGGTTGAGAACCTGGAGAAAGGAGCGAAAAACATTCACAATGTTTCTCATTGTTGACTTTTGGAATCTTCTGGACACACAGGTTCTGTTTACAGAGTTAATTCTTCACCCTGTAGGATTGGAAGGGAATGAGTTGAGCTTGGATTGGGATTTCAGTCCACTGGAGAGCATGTTAGCCTGGAAGTAGATGCTGAGATGCTGGTTTGCCAATTGTGGCTGCCATCATCCAAGTTCAGATTTTTGTTTATACCTTTGTACCATCAAGGTTCTTCATGGCCTTTGTAAGGTGATAAAAGTTATGTTTTCATGGCAAACGAGTCTGAGATAGCTCTTTTAATGCTTCTATTGAGAGATGGAGGAGAGATAATTACTCTCAGCAGGCTGAGAGAAAAGGGAGGGAAGGAGAAAGCCAGAACGAGAGAATGAGGACGCCTGCCAATTTGATCAAGATGCTTGTGGTGTTCACTACATATGGGCTTCATTATAACACTGCTGACTGCAGTGACCCCCACCGTACCAAACTGATGTTTCCTTGTTGACCAGAGAGGCCTCTATTCACTCAGTGCCCTGAAGACCACGTGGGCAGCCGTAGTACCTGCAGGTGGACCTTGGTAACCTTCATCATCCAGATCCACCAACACTCAAACACATTTTCTTTCCCACCAGTAAGCCGTACGCCTGGCGGGCTCCGTGGTTTGGAGCTCTGCGTCAGGGTTGGCCTGTCTCCAGTCGAGCCTCAGTCACTTTGACGACACTCCGCGCACACAAAGCAGCGCGCCAGGGTTACGCCATCGCTGACGTCCGTCAGGCGGGAATCCTCTTCTCGTTTTCTTTCTCAGTCAGAGTGTTTTCTCTGTGGTTCAGGAGACAGAAATCCGTACATGCTGGTGATTACTGCTGGCTCAAAACAAGCTCTAAATTCATTCGCTGTCGACTCCGCTGACACTGGGCCAAGTCAATATGGCGACTGGAAAATACCCTGGAAGAGAATCACAGGCCCGCCCGTCCTCAGTAAAGTCCACTCGCGGGGACGGCCCTGCTGAGGAGAGAGATGAGAACTGGAGAAAATAAGCGTGTATCAAATCACAGTCCTTTGTTTTAGCTTTGCTCTCCCTGGCAACGATGAAACAAGCTTGTTTTTCCTCGTTCTTCTACAGCACCCAAGACTATAAGAGAGAAACTTGTGCTGTACGTTTGCTGTTTGTAATGGTTAGCCACACATGTTGAATTCATGTTGAAACTCTCTTTCTCAGATTTGTCAAGGCTGAAAATGCTGAAAGGTCAAAGGTGAGATTTCAATGAATTAATTTTTTTAATTCATACACAACCAAATGATCTGACCTGTTCTGTCCACAATAATGGTACAGCGTTGCTCTAAACTCTCACTGCATACCAACAAGTCTCATTTTTGTCTTCTTTTTTTTTTTTTAGGAGAAACATCCAAAACAAAGTTTATACCTGAAATGAGGAATAACTAGGAACTCTGTGAGAACTCCAGAGATATGAATGATCAACATTTCAGCATTTTTTAATCTGAAGACTTTGAACTGAAGACTTACATACTGAATATTGCTCAAAACCCCTTTAAAGCCAGCAAAGCACCTTACACAAGTTTAAGGTGTTCTTACCCATATAGGCAATGAAATGTACTTGTTCCAGAGCCTAAGAACATAAGAAAAGCTGTTGTCTGGTTTAAATGTAAAAGTTGCTCAATGAAATTAACTGCTTTACATCTCATAAAACAAATAAATAAATATATACTGGATGACTCCAGTATGTCAGGACAGTTGTTTTCCATAAACATATTAGCAAAACTGAGGTTTCCAAAACCTCGTCCTCATTAAGTCTTTTGCAATGGAATTTAGTAGTAAAGCTAGACAAATCCCACGAGAAACACTGATGCAACGTCTCCAGACGTAAAGAAACTAAAATAATATCACCGCTTTTGAATGGTGGAGGTTTCAGGCAGGGTTTCAAAACCATCTGCAGACCTCACACAGAAAATAAGAGCAACCTGAGACCACCACACTGCCAGAAACACTTTGGAATTGACTATGAGCGTCAACATCAGGAAAGCTGTAGTAAGGAATTCTGCTCAGATACATTTAAGATCTGGATGAAAATTCAGGATCAGGTCCCACCAGAGCCATCAGTGGTTTTATTAAAATTGATGGAATTTTTAACTTTTTAAACAAAAGTCCATTATGAATGATTCAATTTTCAAAACAGCCTTCAACATTTTGAGCTCCAGAGCTGGAAGATGGAGAAAATGTGTCATTCAGCTTGAAATCCAAGATGATACGAAGAATTATTGAATATAAAACCCAAAACAATGGATCTGGCGGAGGGCCAGTAGTTCAGTCTTGAAGAAAGATCTATTCAAGTCTGCAAAAGCAGAAAACAATGGGGTTTCTTTCTGACTACATGGGACTGGAGGGGAGTTTAAACTCAGTAGGTCAGATCTAAAAACAGAAATATATTTCCATGATTTCCATGTTTTAAAATAAGTCCCATTGTTGGAGCTTTTGGAATTCCATTGTAGCATCTATGAAGCACCTGACTGCAGCGTCCACAGGGAATAAATTCCTCAGACACATCCTCTAATATCTGGACATATATCAGCAGGTGCTTATATTGTATCTGCATACAATATAAATAATAGTTTTGGCACGTGGCTTAATTGAGGCTCTCACAGCTAAAAAAAACATGACAGAATATTTAAGAGTGGTGCTCAGTTTCAATCTTGTTGGTAATGATTTTCCTTTTGTGAGGTCACAGATATTTCCCTGAGGAGTCCATGAGCAGACTCACTGAATGAAACACGCTGCAGAGAAAAGTACGAGAAATTCATTCATTTTTTGGGTGATACTCCAATTTTATTGGCTAATGTTTAAATGATCACAAGCTTATTCTGTGTCTCACCAATTAACAATTTAAACGTGCCTTTTAATTTTAAATGCATGTTACTGCTTTTATTTGTAATAATTTATTGATGTATTTCCTTTTAATCTTTCATTAATATATAATAACTCTGAAGTGATTTGCATTTTTTGCTGATGTCACCAAGCCCGGTTATATTTAGCCCCGCCCCCTCTCTAGCTGTCAGTCATATTGGGGCAAATTATGATGCAGTTAATACCCCAAGGATAAAGTTTTGTTTCACAATGAATACTCAGAAATATGTTGTGAATGCCATTTCTGTTGACTCATTTTAAACAGCTTGAATAACTTTTGCTGCCTAGAAGCAGCTGAGATACTGATGAGATCTCATTTGTGTTTTATGCAGGTCCTCCAATAACATCTGATAGAGGATCCACAGGTGTGTGATGATCTTCAAATGTGATTCATCACAACTGGTGAGTTTGTGGGGAACTTGTTGACTTCATGAAAGAATGTCTACTGACTCACCGACCCATTTGAGTTTGAAGCGTTTCAGCCCTCATGCAGAAAACCTCACCTCATCTCTGTAACACCACACTTCCTGCACAACAGCTGTCGGAGAACAGCAGATTCACGTGGGAATTAACAATATTCCCTTGACTCACTCCCCTGACAGTAGTTTTCCTGTAACCACTCCGTTGTGGTTAACTAACCCACTTCCAATACAGTGTTTCTTAGTGGAAACCTGGCGTGATAGAATTTCACCGAACCTTATAACGTTACACCAGCCTGCGTGCCGACAACGCATCCGGTATGTCGGGATAGGCCCCGGACTTTCTTGCGTACCATAGCAACCGTTTCCCTCTGCCCCCACCTTTCCAGTGGTAGTCATCATTCGTGCGGTTTAGCTTGGCCTGCGCTCGTAGCTGTGTGGAACTCCAAGCTAAATATTTTCCCCTCCGCAGGTTTTCAGTGGGAGACTGTGGGAAAGTCCTGAATCCTACAGCAGTAGGAACGCGGCGCCTGTTCATTTTATTCTGTTCAGTTTATTGTCTTAACCTGAACATGCAACGCTGACCCATCTCTCTCTGTGTTCTCCGCAGGTTCAGCATTAGTGTTCGAATCCCGCGCTCCCTCACGAAAACCGGCGGGCCAAAATCTACAGGGGCAGAAATGGAGAAGCTTGGGGTATTTTGCTATTCCCATCATCAAAACATTGTCTTGTGAGTGCAGGTGGGTACTGGGAGACGCTCCAAGATAGATATTGGCTCACAGGTGCTGTCGAAGGATCAACGTAAACTTGGTAATCGTAACCGCAATGCATCGTGGGAAAACCGGTCTCGGGGCAGAGTGGTCACATGACCGATCAGGTGATACAGATGTTACATGATAGCGTAGGAAACTAGCATCTCATGAATGTGCTAATATAAAAAGACGAGATTCTTGCACACAAGCTAGAAACATGTTTTTTTGCACACAAGCTAGAAACTCTCACACATAACACGACACCAAAACGATAACCAAACCGCTGCTGACCACACGAAACGGTAAAATGAGATTTGACGTAACGTTTTAATACTCTAGGTAGAGGACGACCAGTTTTGCTAGCCCCATGAACCCAACACTCTTTCATGTGTCATTAAAGATGCTAATGGATATAATTACGTCGTCTCATACAAGCACATCCTTGTAAAGCACTCGGAGGCAAAGGCAGGTCTCTGAACGTCACACCGTTAGCCAGACATGACCGTCTTTGATGCCTCTGTGTGTACTTTTAACATCCATTTCCTCACGTTTAATAGCTAATTAATTTAATCAGGCTCTCTGATTTGTGTTTTTTTCTCAACAGCTCTGGCATATTTTTGTTTAACGTTCATTCAAGGAAATCCAGGAACATGGTGTGCCGAAAGATCGCCATGTTCTCATGTAAGATTTACCCTCAGGTTCATTTAAAGTTTTGATTACAGGAACTCTATACTTAGCAGCAGCCTAACATATAATCATAATGTTTATGTAACGTTTAATTAGCAGCTTTACTTTTTAGCAGGACACATTTTTTGTGGTTTCTGAGAGCGTTTATTTGTCAACACATTTATTTTATTGATACATTTATTTTTAAACAGACTGTCACGTGTGGAAATGTCAAAGGTCGTCCAATCGGGGCACATTGTGTAGCTGTTCTTTGTTCTTCAGTGTTTCTCCAGTATGTTTCTGCTCCCTTTAATCAGTGTGTAGATGCAATTACATTTAAATCCTTTAAACGTCCATTTCAACAAAAATTAGGCCTGTAACTTTAAACTGAACTGAAGCATGAATTTACACGTCTACACCTGACTTGAAAGAAGGGGTATGTTGTGTGTGTGTGTGTGTGCTTTTGCAGCCCACCAAAGTTGCGTCTTATAGAAATACAAACCAAAAGAATTTATTGCAACAGATCAATTAAATGGAAATGTTTGCGCTACACTTAGCTTTGACAACAAGACACCTTTGTGTTGGACAGAACTGTCACAGTTATGCATAATCTGGTTATTTAAAACTAACCTTTACAAATTGGACTTTTTGAAATATGAAAGCACAAAGCAACAGAATAACACCTGCAGTACACTTACATGATTAAGTTGCTTTCTTAACATACATAGTTTGCATCAAACTTTAAACACTGCACTGAGCTTTACTGATGTTGAGTCTTGAATATAATTAATTGAACCGTATTTGCACATTGCGATATCGTTCTTAAAGCCCAGCGTGTTGTTGGAGGGTAAACAAACCTGCCCTCCCGTTCTAATCGCTCAGTATCTAACATGATGCTGAATCTCCTTTAAACATGTGAATCATTTTGTGCACACACACGGCCTCTGACACATTTTTCTGTTTGCTCTATACAGGCACACAAGGGGCCGAGTGTCAAAAAGGTGCTATTAACAAAACACGATGAGATTTTCAGAACGAGCAGATAAAGAGACTAATGACTCGAGGTACTTCACAAATCTGTCTTTGTGAGAGTTTGGAATGGATTGGAACGCAACCATGAAAACTTAGACTTATTCTTATAAGTGTGTGTGTGTGTGTGTGTGTGTGTGTGTTGTACATGACACGCACTTGATCTCAAATGTTTGAGTTCACATTAAAATGTCACTTTTGGTTTCAGACTTATTTAGCATAATTTGTTTTGTTATTTTCCTACAGGTTGGGCTCTGGTTAAAGGTGGAAAACAACAGTTTCGGTTCAGCCTGTAACTTGGATACTGGTTACAGGGTTACCTGGATAACCTGTCTTCCTAAGTTAGCCAGTAAGCAGCCCAATATCTCAAGTACGGAGAACCTGCATTTGCAAGAGCTGTCGAGTGTGCGCATGCGTTTTTCAATCTTTAGGTGTGGTTACGCAAACTAGATGATTAAAGCCAAGAGGTTAACCAGAAGATGAAGACTTGTGTGTCTGAGAAGTAGTCTAGTAAAGTGTTGGTGGTCTGGTTTCAGCCATCTGAGTGTTGCCACGGCAACCCTGTAATCTAATGGGTTTCAAAGTGTGGCATTACAGGAAAATGTACGACTTTTAACTGGCCCAAAACTACGTCCTCATTTGATCCATCTAGCTTTTGAACGTTCTGTCTTTATTTTGGAGTTGGTTTTGGGTTCCAAAAATGTTTTACAAAGCATTAAACATTATTTACACAGCAAATACGAGCACACAACACCCTTTGAATTCAGTTCCAACCTTCCGAACGAACGCAGACCCGTATTTTACATCATAAACCCGTAAAACAGTTAACAGTAGACTTTTATGGTAAAATTAACTGTAACTTTAGACTAATTTCCAGTAATTTTTTTTTTTCATCCTGTCGACTATCAAATTTACAGGTACGCCGTGGGTTTTCCACACTGCACAAAAGCGCTAATAAACTTCCAGGACAAAGCTGTTTTTATGATCATGTCGAGCAGATCATTGAAACTCTGTCTGAGGTTAAACAAAGATTAACTGCTGGCTGCTCCACAGAGACGCTCAAAGACAAGACGTGAAGTCTTCTTTCATAAATATTCAACTAGTGAGTGTTCCAGACAGTCGTGTAGGTGATAAGACATTCTACGTCATCCGTTTGATTAATCTACTATCACTTTATTTCAGAGAAGTAACTCTGGATGTATTATGACAATGTAAATGTTTGTTCTATCAGAAGTTTCAGAAATATAACAGCCTTCAGAAAATGACTTGACATCCAATTTGGGGAAAAATAAAACATTTGGCTATGTGATAAACAAAATGTAAGTTCTGTTTAATGAAACAGCACGCCCTCGTTCCAAGACTCTTTGCAGTGTTGAAAGCCCACGTTAATGCATAAAGAGAATAACTATTTCAGCCTCGACGCAATAAACCTCACTGCGTCTTGTGTTTTACGACCCATAACTGTACCTCAAAGACTTCGGCAGCGACAGTCTTGAAAGCTGTTGACTTGGCGGGAGTCAAGTGCTGTAATTTAAGGCAAAACAGCGCTTACAGTCGATGACGATGACTGCAGGCGAACAAACTCGCTTGATTCGTCTGACTTCAGCTTCTGTTGATGAGCAGGTAAACACACAAGGCCCAGCGCTGGATCTTACCCTCACACTGACCCTCACAAAACACATCAGCTAGTTTCTGTAACCTGTTTAAATGCATCTTAAGAGAGTCCCGGTGAAACTACCATTTCTCAGACAGCCATTTCTAACCGATGAACTAACAAATGAATCCCAGGACATTTGACATGGAATGTTGTTGTTCATTTCAAAGCGTGAGAGAAAACAGCTATTTGTCTTTGAAGGCCATTGAGAAGTTGCTTCATGTTTTTCTCTGGGGGCTGAAAGTCTGAGACCAAAAGTAAAAATGCTGCTATTGTGCATTTTTTCCTAATGAATACAGTTTCATTTCTAATTATTAGCATGAGTACACATGAAAGAAGTGTGAAAATTTTACAGGATTTCAGAGTTTAGTGTGCTGCATGATTTGAGCATCTTCTGAGGCCGGAGGGTAGCACAGAATTCACAAATGTCAAATAATGTTTGCATTTAATTAGTGACCAAATGTTTACACCATAACTCTATTTCCATATTTAAGTAACAGAATAAGGTCTTTGACTTTTAAACCCCTTTTTGAACCCCTGAGGGCTCATGAAAGCTATCTAGTAGAGGATGTGCAGACTGTGCACCTCACATAAGAATTCACTACAGACTCTTCAGAACAACTCAAACATGTTGCTGTATTTGTTCCAGGTCTCCTCCTGTACAAAGGTTCCCCGACTTCCTGTTCAGCGGGCCGCTAGCTGTGCTGTCACTGAGGCTTTCTGCAAACACGTTCCTGCTCCGCGAATGACTCATTCTGCAAACACTCTCAAGCGAGTCGATTTCTTCACCCAGCGAGTGATTCTCATCAAACGATCTGAAGGAATGCGGCAGGGATGGCGAAACACTTCCAGGCCGCGTCGCTCTTTTTTTCTCTTATTGATTGCGCTTTAGATCAGAACCAAAACAAACACGTGGCTGCCTAGCAACAAGTTAGATATTAAAAACCTGATACGCCGTTGATCGGATTTTGATTGCGTTATTGACTGACGGGTTATTAATCACTTTACGATCGTACAGAGGCTCCAAAACTGATCCAAGAACAATGTTCACTCGTAAAACTTTACAAATAGATGCGTTCTGTTCAGAACACGTGTTGTTTGAACGTTTTCCCGACGTTCCAAGGCAGAGATGGAACAGCTTTTTGTCGAACTAGATTAAAGTTCACCTCGCTGAGAAAATAAAAGTATTTTTACACGTAAAGTCGACAGGTGCCCCGGGCGTGTAACACAGATCAGCTAAATCATCCGCGGTGATGATTTGGCACAACAAACATCTAAAACCACAAACACTCTGATGACCCACAATACCTGAAATCAACTTCCAGTGTGCAGTTTCTGCTTAACTCACGTCAGGTAAAACATCCTGACAGAGTCTGTTCACACGTTCAGCTGCTTTGCAGACAGACGCTTCTCCAAAAGTCAACATTTTTCAGAATAACTCCAAAATAATTGGATTAATAAGCCTTGTTCAAGCGTTCAGTGCTTTGTGTCATTTTTACGATGTTAAAATAACTGGTTTCAAGTAAAAAAATGAATCTAAATATGTAATGATTAACAAAGATTTTTTCCCTTTTCACCTACAGGGGAGCAGTATCAACCAATGGCGTGAGTTGGAGGCGGGGCTATGTGTTCGGCTGACCAATGGCAGGCCTTGTGATTGTTCAGAAAACTGCAGACTTCTTCTGGTGCAGAAAATTTACAATAAAGTATTAAGCAAACGCAGGGAAACAACCGTGTAGCAATGAATAATCTTTCTAAATGACTTCACAGCTGTAGGAAAGGTGCCCGTAAGCTTTTGTTGTGTTCACAAAAGGCTTTTTTGTGAATCGAGCTTGTTAAAAGTGCCTTTTGTTTGTGTGGGTCAACAGTGAAGGTGTGTTTACAATATAGTAATCCATCACTCTTAAAGATCTCCAATCATTTGTCACCTTGAGTTTGTGCGTTTGTGTACAGTGTCACAATTTGCAAGGACACGCCACAGTTATCTGATATTACAACACAAAAAAAACACACAGCAATTGCCATGGCAACAGCATTACCACGTGTGTTTATCAAGACATTACAGGTTTTCATGTATAAATTGCCTATACGTTAAACTACATTCTTACGTCACCGGTTAACATCCTGCTAAGCTTTTGTTACGCTTTTCATAGATAAAAGATAAACGTTTCTTTAAAACAATAACTTTATCTAATTCTTGTAATTTGAGTTTTGCGGTTTGGTTGTAGACTGCATGGCGCTTCAAAATTCGTTAATTTAACAATTATTAAAGAATGCAGCAGTGATTCCGCATTGTAACGTAATTAATATTCGTAGTCGACAGCTTGAAACAGCTGCACAACCCTGCAATTATTGGAAATGAATCAACGCCTTGGAATGTCAGCCAATCAGAATGGAGAGATATTTACAATGCTTTGGTATTAATGCATGTAATTAACATCATTAAATCATAAGGACCTGTTAGGATCCGTCAGTATGTACGTGTGTGTCTGTCGGAGTTCTTGGAAATGGTGACATGCAAACGTTACAAAAGTAAGAATCATTTCATAGGCTCGTCCTTGCTCTGTAAAGCCAACATCTTGGCTACTAATTTTGAGCAGTTATATTGTATGTACAGGGCATGTGAAGTGCACTTTGTAAGTGACGGTTCCCTTTAAAAATGCTGTGAAAGTAAGCACGAGTTACTGGACTGTATTGTAAGTTGTGAGTCCTGGCTTGTCTGCTGGAGGAAGAAGGGAATGTTTTCACACATGGCCCCAGTTTCCTGCACCCTGGACGTCTTGTGCTTGGCTCTGGCTAAATTTGAAATCGTTTTGATTTAAACTCAAACTAACTAGCCGAACACAAACTGTTACCCGAAAGGACTCCAGTACAAGTTGTACCAGGCTGCCAGACTGGAAAAAATTGTTTTAAAGTTCAGTCTTTTCCTATTGCTCAAGTGAATTTTTTTCTTAATTTCTTGGTTGTGAATGGACGAGGCGCTGTTGAATTATGTAACGCTCAGTTTTAAGGCTGTATTTCCATAAACAATCTCAATAAATACATCCGATTTTATGACTATAGTTTTGCAGTTTAAACCCATGATGAGAGAATGCTTTTGGAAAATTCGAGCGAACCGTGTAGCTATAATGGTGTGATTAGCAGCGGAAAACAAATAAACGTTGTTTTGTTTACAGTCAGTTTAGTTCTCGTAATCCTGAACTTTGATAATGCATCACCAGCTCAAATAGAAATGATCTCGTATCGAGTCGCTGAAAGCAAGTGCACAGTTCAAGACACCTCATCAGCACGTTTACACACGGACCAAAACACTGGCTGTCACGCAGCCGGTGAATCCATGTGTTTCTGCACACGACTGTCCGCTATCAGCAACTCTGATTCTACAGCCACTCAAGGGTCACCAAAACACAGTCAGCTTGTGACGTCTCGTCCCTCTGCGTCTGGCTATCAGCAGGAAACATCTTTCGCAGAACAGGAAGCGCTACTCTCTAATTGGCCCAACGTGATTCAGTGAGAACCTTTTTCGACCAATGAGAGGGCAGCTATTTTGGGAGGGGCTATATAAGCAGACAGCAGAGCGTTTGGTCAGTCAGAGCTCGTATGAGGTAGTTGGTTAAGGTTTCCTGCTGAACTGAGTAATACAAGAGAGATTTTCTGACAAAGAAACTGAATTTCATGCTCTCAAACACAAGTTATGTAAAGCAGTGAAGCAGTAACTGTAAACTAATGTTTTGCTGTCAATTTCTGAAGTAAGAACACCACAAATGAATGCTAACATTAATGTTTACATAAGTAATTCATTCATGAATTAGTATTTAATGAAAAGTTGGTGTTGGTAATTCTTGTAAAACATCATTTCAACAACATTTTCACATATTTCCGCTCATTTTATTGATGGTATAAGAACGTCGTTTCATTAAATGATGTGGCACCACAACTGTTTTTGTTAGGAAGTACAGAGAGCGAGGAAGACCGAGAAACCTTTGCAATCCATCAAAGAGCGTTTAAAAAAACTCGTCACAGTGCAGTGTGTGTACACGCATGCTTTCAACAAGAGAGATTACAAACACAACACCACCGCTCAGTTTCCAAATCTGTGCATTAGCGAGAGCTACTAAAAGTCACGATTACTCCAGTAAAACGTTTATCAGTGCTGGGAAATCCAGCTGCTGTCTTATCAAGTTTTTAACGCTGCTGCAAGATCATCTGCTAAAAACACTCCGAGCCAAAAACTTGTAGATTATAGAAACAACATCAACATCTGCAAAGGTCAGCGTAGTTTTTATGTTTTGAGCGCAGCTTTCTCGTAAAAATTACAGCGTTGACGTATGTTGCCCACAATAACAACAATCAGGACTTTTGTAATCAAGACATTGGCTCACTTACACTCGGGCTAAACGCAACCCAACCGTTTCAGTTTATTAGCTCAAAAGCAGCTGGATGTTTAAGCAGCTCTATAAAGTGTCAAATCTGTGAAAAGTGTTGGTGATATAGCAACAGCTTTTCTGTTTGGAAATGTTTTCATTAAACGACTGTCCCATGTTTGGTGGACACGTGGCCTGATATCTTAAACATAAACAGCCATAGTTGCCATGATTTAAACTAGCTTAAACGTCACAGTGATGTGTTGCAAGCGTTGTGATAACCGAATGAGATGTGATTTATCATAAACCCGTGACACCTGTTTCTGTGATCAGGCTGAATGTTACAGTGCTGTCTGAAAGCGTTGCGTGAGTCACGGTTACTGGTGAGACTGATGGGTAGTTTGCTGCCGCACACCTGCGACCAGGAATTTTAACTAGTCTGGCTAAGCTTGAGCTTAACCAGTGAGCAGCGTCTCTAGCTCTGAGACACATTCATATGAAACATGCGCAGTACTTCTGTTTAATCTTAAATTCTTTTCTAGGCCTCAAACATAGGTTTACTGTACCAGTGGTAAATTTGTGGTTATTGTTGTTTTACCACCAATACCATTGTGGAAATATGGTTACTATAGAAACCATAGTTCCTGTGTGGTTGCTAAGGTGTTCTAAGTGTTTTTTTTAGCACGTTGCTATGTGGTTGTTGGGTTGACATAGATGGTTTCCAGGGCATAGGTGAGTAGTKTTAAACATAACTAAAAATATCTCTTCAAGCATGGCCACAGAAATGACACAATGGTTCCATCATGTCAAAATAAGCACTTTATGAGTTAACACGGTTAATTCAGAGATTGWTTACATCTTATTTCTCTTCTCAGGCTTTGAGAACACGCTAACAYSCAGAGCTGCTGTGCGTCAACTTTTCCACATCAAAAAAATCCTCCAGTAAATAAAATGATTCTGATGTGGGACCTGCAGGCTCACGGGAACGAGACGAACTGGATCACGTAACCGTATTTAATGTTATTTGTGTGATTTGCATTGAGTTGATGAGGCAGCCCCTCACCTCTCTTAAAATGTGTTTCCAGCATTGACCGGTTTCTGTTGTGTTTTAGCCGTTCACCTGTCTGAAGAGTTTGAGGTTTTTCACCTGTTTAACTGCTGCTGGGAGGTCAAGAGGTCAACTGGAGGTTTTTATGAGCCACTTCACACCTGCTTGTTGATCTGAGGTTGAGAAATAGTTTTTTACAGACATTGTACATTTTTGTAAAGTTTTACACTAAATGAACATATTAAATGCCATTAAATATACTGAGATGTACAGCATGACCACACAAAGAATTTCTCTAACGTAAAGTAAAGGGTACCAGAGTTTGGATGATGCCTCCAGCCCACATTGTGCACAGATGCTGAAATGCTTCTGTTTTGTTTTATTGGAGGGGTTGCCACAGACCTGCCTGGGTGGCTTGAGTTAGCACTTCTGCTAAAACCACAACCGCGCACGAGTGACCCAGTTCCTCTGTGAGCAGTGACAGGTGTGGGCTACAGTTTCTACTGACAGTCACACCACAGGAAATAAGATGTTTCTAACTGGTAAGTTTATACAGACGCTGAACGATCTGATTCATGGCACTGCTGGCTTGTAAATAAAGTTCTTGTTTTTTGTCTCTTTTAGGTCGTGGGTTCCGTTTCTAAGAAACTGTTTCAAAATGTCTGTAACTTGAATGCAACAATTTTTGGTTCCCCAAAGAATCATTTCTTTCTCACCTTTTTAAAGAACCTTTTTCCACTACAAAGAACCTTTTGTGAAACAGAAAGATGTCAAAGGAACCCTACAGCCAAAAATGGTTTTTCTATGACAAAGTACTTTCTGTAAAAACGCTTGTTATATTAAGAAATGTTTTAAAAGAATGTTCAATAAAGTTTTTATAATTACCATAAATGTTTGTCTAGTCAAGGTTACTATCAGTTATTCATAGCAGCACAAAAGAAAGATCAAAACAGGAAGAAAGAGAGAGAGCAGGGCTGCCGGAGGACACGATGCGGGATGGACGGCAACCAGAAGATGATAAAAGCTGGAATCCACTGAGAATGGAGATTGAGTTCATGATATGATGTAACACCAAGCTGTGGAGAGGGGGCCCAGATGCTTTTGTAAGGCGCCTGCTTTTTTGTTTACAAGATAACCATGGCAACAGAGGGGGAAACCCACCCAGCTGTAGGGCTGCGTTGGGCTCCGGGCCACAGAGTCGACAGAGAGTCGCTGCTCCAATCACAGACTTCCCTCTGCAAGCCGAGGCTGGATTTCATCAGCAAAGAGTCCAGAGTTTAATTCACAGCAGATGTGTGGCCAACAGGAGTTGGCAGATGTTTGACAGCGCTGGATGGAGCAATCCCCCCCCCACCATCAACAAACCCCTCCCTCATCTTCCCCTCAGGAGAATGCTGTGTGCGGGCTAACACTAAAAACTTCTTGGAATTCTCCGGAAACTTGCGATGCACTCGGTTTTAAGGACACGCTCGGAAAAGATGCAACTTCGGTGCATAACATGCTGTTTTATCACATTGGTAACGTTTTGAAAACACTCCCTCTGGCCTGTTCGACGTGTGCTAGCACGCATTTTCTGTCGCATTCTTTCTGCATCAGTCATATCATTTCAAATCAATGCATTTTTAATAGTGTGACAGGGGTGCATGTATGCTACACATAAAGCAGGTTGCCAACATTCCACGAGCTACGTGTGCAATAAATGCACCGTTGCATGCGCATGCTCCAGCTGCCCAAACAAATCACAACTTTATCAGCATCATTGTGGTGGGCTGGGACAGAAAGCACAATGTCTTCACATATGGACTGTCTCAGGCCAAATGCCTCAACCAGACTGCCAGATCAGTGGTACCAGCTAGTGTTTGACTCCTGTTTTTATCCATTTACCCATAATAATCCATCTATGGTAGTGCTGAGGTAATAAAGCCCCACCCCCAACTCGCCATTGGCTGACTGGTTGTTATGTCAAGTTGCTCAAACAAACAGTCATGTTTTTAAAGCATCACAGTATTTACAGTCTTTGTGGGCATCACCAACGAATTGTTTGCATATCGTCTCTGTTTATCTAAAAAACTTTGTAATATTAAAACATTACAAACAGTACCATTAATTGAAAAGAGTTTTATTGCATAACCTTTTGCTAAACGTTCAACTACGTCACCTACAAAAACGTTTGTTGTCACGTTTCCCAAATAAATGTTTCTGCTCGGGGTGTCGGCGGTCAGAGAACAGCGTAACGTCACTGAAAACAGCAGGTGCTGCTGGCTGCAAGAAAACCACTAATCTGTACTTTGCAATAAACTCTTGCTCCATTTCTGAAGTATTTACTTCCACACAGGGAAAAGACTCAATGCCTCAGCTGGGAAAACTTTAATACAGGTCTCAGATCAGCCGCGGGGTGTAATGACTGCATGCATGCGTACAGCTCACAAAACTTCTTTCTTGGCAGTTTGCGATGTTTATCAATTTTAGAGAACACGACTGCGCTGGACCGCCGATGCAACAGAGCGGCTCGCATTCAAACGTGTGGCGCTGCGACGCGCGGAGGTTTAGCTGCTAGTGAAGCGGGTTCAGAACCGCCTCGAAACGTTCTTGTTTTTCTGCATAGCTGTGGACTGAGATCTCACCACAGAGGAGATGTGGAGCTTCAGAGAGCTTCCAGACACACATCAACATCTGCCAGAGCAACTTCCTTCCAGAACATTTGCAGGGCCACCAAAACAAAAACTTTACGAAAACAACAGATATATTGTTTAAGTTTGTCCAATTGTTTTAACAGATGGATCAAAAGCAGAACTTACAACTAAATGATCAATTAAATTATGCTTTTTTTATTAATCTTGTGCATGTGCAGACAGACGTTTTTGGTCGCTGCGTTGCATCACTTTTCTGTATTTGAAGACAATTATTTTTTATATCATTAATTGAACTAAATTCACATGTTTTAAAGCTTTTTATTTACAGTGCAGGAGTGAATGAGTAACAATTTCACATGTACTAGTTCAATACTCGACTGTTTGCCTGTATGTAGTTTAGCAGCTGTTGGTTGTCATTTGATTGGTTAAAAGGCGACGAACGGACTTGAGATACGAGCCGACCTGCAATGAAAGGAAGTGGCACCTGCGTTCACTTACATTTCAACTGAAAACAAACTCTTATCATTGGCTGAAATCTGAAGCTTTGCGGCGAATCACACGACTGTCTTTAAATGCTGAGCCAGAAGAAATATCAACACTT
>JAZGTK010008668.1:0-18040 GCA_036877625.1 Ambastaia sidthimunki | reverse complement strand
AATAATATAAACATCAAGGGTAACATTGCACAAAACATAGAATCTATTCCCTCATAAAGCGTTTCGTCTATGCCCAGTTCCGGTCTGAGTCAAATTACAAGCGTGGTTTTCCTGGCGCGGGCAGTCTGGGAAATGTGGTCCTACACGGATTCCCGGTGACGGCTTTAAAATAAACCATCAGTATAAAACTCCAAATTTAGGCTTTCTAACATGCATATAAACAAACAACTAATAAAACGGCAAAGAGTTTACATTTGAACACCGAATCTATATTTACCATGCTACAGGAATAATATAAAGACTACATCTTCCAACACTGCACGCAACGAAATCGAGGCATCGTAAACAGAACTCCAGGAACATGAAAAGATCGGATGACAGTGAGAGGGAAAAGAGGAGAAAGGTATCGCTTGCAGTTTTCTCTCAGTTTGCCAAGCACCACATGCAGTTGTGGAGTTTCTAATACACCGTTCAGTGTGTCCGGGGCGGTATTGCATGCGCTGGTTAGCGGTGTGTGTTCATTTAAAGTGGGCGTCTGATGCTGTTGATTGCCCGGGTGATGTTGTCATTCTTTGATGGTTTGATTTCTGTCTCCGTGTGCGCTCCGTTACCCGGGCGCGGGTGTGAGGGCGAGCACCGGGCGAGGGGAGTGTTTTCCCGTGACTGTCACCCGCTGAGTTTGCTGTAAATGTGCCGTGTGGCGACATCCGAGTCGGTTGAATCATGGTGCCAGTGAATTAAGTGGAAAGAAGAACGATCCTGAACGATCTGTCACTCTGTTTATTTACTTTATGTGTTCGTCTTGGTTTATGGATTAATGGATTAAAGCCAGTTTAATAAATAGACGAGCAATTCATTCATGAGTTGATTTGTAACTTAATATGTGTTTGTAACAGAAACAGTGTGACATATATAGTATAACAGATAATAACTGTTGTGATACAGGTGCGTATTTACTGTACTTGAGTTTTTCTTTGGCCTGTCAGGTGTGGATTTTAGAGGGTCTGGAATTATACACACATAGTAATAATTTAGTAACATTAACATTAGTTAATGCATTATGTAACATGAACAAACAATGATAAATATTTACAGCATGTTTTGATCTTTGCTAATGTTTAATGCAAATAGTTGTTCATTTTATGTTAGTTCACTGTACTAATTTAATGTTGTGCAATGCAATGTTTTTCATATGTCACTGTTTAATATTAAAAATAAATAATATGGCATTTCTATTGCATTCCAGATGATAAGATGTGATTTGTGATAAGTTTAGTTGGTAAAGATGAGCTGTTGGCCTCAGCATGGTTCAGTCAGCACACTCTGTCTTTCTCTTTTTTATATTATTTCATTTTCTTATGCTTATGTATTATCAGTTTTGATCTGTTGGCATTCTATTAGATAATGTTTGTCCACAAGGATTCTATGTAGTACGTGGTTCCTTTGGTTTATTGTGGCTGCTACAAAGAACAGATGAGTCTCGGACTTATGAAAACTTGATCCAGCTGGTTCTCAATGTGTGAGAGACAGACAGACAAACAGATAAACAGACCTGCTTTCCTATCTCTTGTCTTTCTATCTATCTTTTATAAAAATAGTAGTGAGGACAGACAACAGCAATCAAATAACTTTGATGAGTGGTTGGTTTGTACACTTGTGTATTCTTAATGTAAAATGGAGATCTACTTAATGATAATAATAAATTATATTACTTAAAGTATGCTGTTGATTTAGACTTAAAGATATGTGTGGGACGTGGACATATGTCATCAAAGAGCCTGTGAACTATCCATCTCAAAAAGACTTTATCCTCTGCTCAGCTTTGCCAGGCATTTCCTAACCATGTGTAGCACACGTGCATGATAAAAAGACCACTTACATTATCATGCTGTAGACTGCTCTGAAAGAGAGAGACTGTTGACTAATAGCCTATTAAAGACTGACTTCATTCCTTTATAAGTGGCCTTACATGGCCCTCACCTCAACAATGCTGTTTGTAATATAATTTGATCAAGGGACACTAGACAGAGTTCTGGTTTAAATATTGCCAAGATAACCACAGAGATCTTAGTAAAGATTTAGTTACCAGTGCCACTTTATGTTATTGGAATGTGGGCACATGGCCCTACATGTTTTTTTTCTTTTATTACACTTATGAATTCGTAAAGTGCTTTCTTATTGTTCCTCCATCTGTTGAGCAGGTTTAATTCTGAGTATGTTGGCCTCAGTCTCTGCCTTTGACACCTTTCCTGATGAATGCATTTAGACAAGTTAGGAATGCATTGTGGCGTGCTGGGCCTGTGTTTGAACGTATAAAAATGTGAAAATGTAGTAGATAAATAATCAAGGAAAAAAGAAAAAAAGAATTATTTCAGAGGAGTGTATATGAAGAGTTACAGAGGGTTGCCAGATGTTCTGAGACTTTCACTCCTCCTGACCTATCACTCAGCTCATTGGCTTTCTCATTGGAGTTGTTAGTTCATTGGCTTTCTCGTGTGTTTCAAGCAGTTTAGGTTATTTCGCTCCTGAACACTCATTAAAATGGTTTGTGTTCCTCTTGGCAATTCTGTTAAATTAACAGATTGCTTCAGTTTAGACCTGATTATGAGGCCACACAGCCAGTCTTGATTAATCAATTTCTTCCACAAAATGTTCCTGTGTAAATTAGTGTTACGGTAATGATTTATAGGTTTTACCGCGGAGGTGCTGTCATGTCGGAGCTGATGTTTTAGCGGGAGGTGGTGTTGCTTCCGTTTCAGCGTAATCAGCAGCTTTTTTTCTATGTTAATGAGTCTATAATAGAGAAACGGTGTCGGACAGCCACATAAAACGCACTTAGGAATAAATAATTAGACCTGTGTTCAAGCCACACTAGTGACGGATTAATAATATCCAGAGTGATATAAATGTTTTTGAAGAAAAATTAAGTAATGCCGTGTGGCTGATGACTTCTGGTTCTGCGTGTCTGTAAAGATGGAAAAAGAGGGGGAAAAAGAGAGGGAAGGAGTGAAGGAGGGTGGGAGTGTTAGAAAAAATACTGACACTGCTGATAATGATGCTGTTACACTAATGGAGGCAGCAAATTAAGCAGCAGATGGACACTGTGTTTTATTGTCATATAGGGTCGTTTCCCGCTGCATTCCTGATGGCTGGAGTCGCTGGTATTGATCAGGCCATCATCCCGCTAATCCACACGCATTATTTACTGCTGCAATGCCGTGTCAGTCCAGCCACCTCCGCCACAACCTGCTACCCACAGCCACAGACCCTACAACAGACCCCACAGAGCCTGTAAATTTAATGGCCAGGGACTGGATGGTGGTGGGGCCTTCTTTGTTTAATGACAGAGGACTGAGTGATTAAATACAGACAGAGGTGTTTAATTAAGGTGTTTGCCATTATCTGCTTCTCTGCCTTTTTATGGTTCTGTTAATCTGTGTTGTAGCTGAACGATGAGTGTGCTGTTATCTTCTCTAATGGTCTTCATCTATTTGAACATCTAATAAATGGCAAGTAAAACACCAGGTTTAATCTGATTCTGATCTGACAACAACAAGCTTTTCAGTTCATCTTTTAAAAAGAGGAAGTGCATTTAGAGTGTTTACACAATTGAGCCTTCTCTTAAAGAATCAGTGTCACACTCTTTTGAATGGAGTTGAACCTAAACCAAATGAAGTACAACAGAATCTATTCACACTGTCCCAGACCCTAAAAGTGAGTTCATATTAGTTTGATCTGTTTTTGTGCCTCAGTCAGAATATTACTCCTTTTCCATTAACTAGATAGTTATACAGCAGTGATATGATTCTGTAATTTCTTTACTTTGATGTAACATTTTACATAAAACTGGAGGAAGACTTTTAAGAGTCTGTGTGAGGTTTACAATAGTTCTGTAAGATCATCCTCATGCTATTATTTACAAAATAGTCTAAATAGCTCTGAAAAAAATCCTGTTTTATGACATTGTGTATTATTGCTACTTTGTCAAGTAACCTGTATTGGCCAAAACTGTAGAAATAGGTTTTAGATAAACTATAGGTGATTGTGTTTTCAAGTTTGAGAGTGAAAATGTCTGCGTATATAATCTTTAACTGAGGTTATCCTTACAATCTAAGATGATCAAACAGTCTCTTAGAGTTAACGTAAATTCTAACTCCATTTTCTTATTATTGGCTCCAACCCCACCTGATGATTTGCTTCATCATAAATAACTTAAAGCTTAATTTCCTTGTACGAGCAGATCTTTGTTAATCACGACCCTGCTCTGCTGTCTTCTTCACAGCCCTGTTCCTGTCCAAGCCGCCAGTCTCGTTTTCCCGCATCAGCATATTAGCGCTAACCTCTGCCCTCCGCTAATCAAACACTTCACCTTAAGGGAAACATTCATTCAGCTCTCTCATTATGATGGCTTCTGCGGTCATAAAGACGTATATTTATATTTCTCCATCTTGTCGCTCGGCTGTTGCAGGGAAAATAGGTATTGATCTGGATATTTAGTCGTTTCTTTCTGCTGGGACATCAATATTACGCTAACGTGTGTGCGAGCATTGATCCAATGTGTGGATTAAAGTTGATTTGTTTGTTGTGAAGCTTTTTAGCTTTATATCATGTAAGGGCTAACACACACAAGCACTTATATGTCCTATGAAACTTATGGATATTTTCTGCATTTTTTCCCATCGTATTTCCATTGAATATTGGTGTTTTGTTACATTACACTTATGCATTTGTTAGACGCTTTTATCCAAAGTGATTTTTTTATCCACAGTGCTTAGGATAGTTATGCAATTAATCAATATGTGTGTTCCCTGGGAATCGACCCCACAACCTTTGCATTCTACCATTTGAGCTACAGGAACACAGTATAGTATAATTAAGGTCTTATGCATTTAATGTCCTGTTACCTATATTAGCCATATGGGATGTGGGCTTTAAATGCACGTTTTCCATCAGTTGTAATGATTGCAATGCTCAGGGTTTTCTGCTAAACTTTTTTAAAGTTTTCTGGTTGGTTTGTCAATGTGTGTGTGATAATTATGAAACACAGGGGGAAGTTCTGTCTGTCCCCTATTGGCTGATCAGTGGTGATTATATAATCAATATGATCAATAGCAATAGGACTGGCTCATAAGAGCTTTGAATAAACATAAGATTGACCTTATAACCTCTAGTCATCAACACTTCAGTTTTCAGACCCTTCTGTTTAATTTAGTTCTACTTATATTCAGTCATTTCATTGCTATCATGGGCTGTGTTTTATTCATATTGTTATATATTAGGGAAAAAAACTAACTATATAAATATTATTTTAAAGCTGCTTTAAATAAATAAATGTGCTTTTTTAGTTAAAAACAAACTGTTCACTTATCCTGATTCGCAATGCTAAGTTTATAATAATGATACAATTGGAAAGAAAGATCTGGCTACTATATTGTAGCTTGTTAGCGTGTAGCTTATAGCAGTTGTTTAAAATTTAATCTTGTCTTCCACATAAGAAAACAACTCTGCAGGTCCCGTGTAATTTCCTGTTTCAAACAGAGATGGCACTAGAGAGGCAGCTTTAAAAATATCTTTCACTCCATCATGTTCTTGTTTCCTCTGTCTGAACAGCAGACCTCTCTTTGCTGTTTATTTGTGAATTTATTTTCTTGTATAACAGCTCACCTTTGCTTGTAAAGGAAAAGTAGCTAATGGTAGCTAATGCCCAACATCTGCTTCCTATTGCCAGTCCAAAGCTGATCTACAGGTGGCCACTTTCACTACAGCCTGTAAACACTAACCCTTAATTTGTACATTATTGGTTATGTGCTATAAATGAGGGTAGTGAAAGTGGGCCTGAGCACCTGGAGTATGTGTTTGTGGATGGGGAATGAGGCAGTACTGAGACCTGTGCCAGTACTGGAAGGCTGTGTTTAAGTCTATGTGCCAGAAAGGAAATTGTTGATCCTGCCACGCAAACCTACTGGTGTACTCGATAGCCAATGAGCTGTCACTAGGTGGCAGCTGGACACCATGAATGTTGTTCACTCCCAGCAGATGTAAAGGTGTAGTATTTTATATGGTGAGGCCACATTATGATGCCCTCTCTTGCTCATGTATAGCTGTAAGGAGCCTGAGTTATTCAGTTATTCAGCCTCTGGTAGAATATTCTCTTTGTTCACCCTTGACTAAGTAAATAAAGCAACAGGGTCACTTCCTGATGAGTTAAATAGGCAGATTCCTCCCACACTGTCTTTTGGATTTGACTAAATCTGTGCAGACATATTGGCAATATGTTGACAATAAACATATTGACAATAAACATGTTGGCATCCTCAACGTATGACAAATTCCCACTGAATTCCTGTTAAAATTCACGTTCAAGTTTTGCAACCCTACTTTCAACACACATACAAATGATATTTATATTTATAATTAAGTACTAATTCTGCTGGAAAACATTTCAGCGATACCTAGTTCACAGTGTGACAAAACGTCTGACAAGAGCGGTAAAATGATCTGATTTATGATTTGAACTAATGAAAATGGAGTAATTGGTGCATCACCTTGGGATTTCCAGATAACCAGTTTACAGTGGAATGATGGGACACAGTCCTTTGTACAGAATCTGTTCTTTAGCTTAGGTTGACAGGAACGCTTTTAAAACATTATACACTGGTGTGTCTAAATGATATTGAGTTTTTTATTGTCGGAGGACCTCACCCCCTGTTCTTTTCTGCTTTAAGCGCTTGGTACCATTGCAACCTAATGAGCGTGATGCTCCTGAAATTTAATGCCTCACTTGTTTATTGATCCTTCCTGGAGAAAGACAGAGAAAGAGGCAGCAAGTTCAGACTGGACATTGTCCATGACTGTCCGTTGGAGAGCCCTGGAGGCCACCCCACTTCCACCGGACAGCAGCAGCATCGTCCCTGGGGTTTGCTGCACTTTACAGACATTGATTATGTAGGAGAAATGCAGAAGGAGAGAAAAAGGAGAAGAAGGAAAAAAAAGTGAAGACAAACAGAAGGTTTAGGCAGGTGAAGACAAGACTGGCCTGTTTGAGGTAGTTGGCCTCACGGGTCATCTGGCTGTCAGGTGAAACTCCTCTCTGGTGTTCACACCTCCACAAGAGGACGAAACTGTTTCCTGTTACTTGGAGATGCTGACCGTCTGTGCTTCCACTTTAGCACCGGTGTGAGCACGTTTGAGTTGGGTTCTTGGACGTGTGTCCTGGCACCTATGTGCTGTGTTCTTTCAGACAGGTTTGATAGAGTCACACACAAGCCTTCAGCATGAGATAATCGGCGACTCTCCTTCACTTTGTTTGCTCAGGTGGGTCTGTTTTCTCCTTTTCCTTCTGTGCGGAGGACATCCTCCACTCTTCCTCTTCCTCAGAACACATTCCACAACTCCCTGACAAATAGGAGATGCCGAGGAAGTGTGTTTGATGAGTGTGTCGGTCTTTGTGTTTGGCTTTGATGTTTTACAGGTGATTTGAAGAGCTCGGTAACTGGTAACACACAAGCTCCAACTGTGTACTTGTCAAACACTGGGCTTTTTTACACACATTGATTTGAAAACCTCCGGACACACTCTCTCATGCGTGTGCAAACACTCATACACGCACATATTGTTGCATCAGATTTAAGTTCTATGAATTTAAGTGTGATTGTGTCTGGTCGAGATTTATGTTTTTATTAAACTCTAATTTAAGTATAGTAGCTAGACAAACTCGATTTTACAGGTTTTGTTCAGAAATGTTTCAGAGCGCAATTTATAAAGCTTGCATCTGCATACTTGTGTGGCTGAAAATTCAGGTGACATCGTCCCAACTTACTTAAAGTTTTCTTCCTTATCTGTGTAAACGCCTCAGGGAGTTTCTCCTTGCCACTGTGACATTTGGTTTGCTCACTTTGTGGGTTGGAAAAATCACTTTTCTTTGTAAATGTTCTTTAGAATAATATTGTGAAAAGCACTGTGCATATAAATTGAAATTGAGTTTGTTGTTTTTATCTTTGACCGTCACCTCTAATCTGAAATGCAGCTCTAGTTCAGAGTGATTGTTTGTGTGTGTGTGAATGCACCGCTTCTTATTTTTGTTTATGTGTGTATGTTAAGTGAAAGGGAGAAGAAAGGCCTTGGTTAGACCCATCTGTGTGGCAGAACGGGTCTGTCTTCTTTGGAATTTGTGAACGGCTCGATGTTTTTGACATATGCGTGACAGGCCACTGCTCCTGCAGACTGGCTCAAACTGCGCTGTCCGGCCCAGCTGTGTGTGCGCGAGTGAGCTCGCGCGTGGCTTTGTGTTTGCACATTAGAGCAGCCAAGCATCGCCAGCGGCTAAAAAAACACACAAACACACACATAAACTGGCCCTTTTCTTTACCCATTGCTTCTGTCATGAGATAAATTTTGACAGCAACAATGAGTGTGTGTCAAGTTGTCAGTTTATCTCTCTCTCTTCCTTTTATGCATCCACTTCGTCGCATTCTCTCTCGCCCGCTCACCCTTTTCCTCTGCCTTATTCTTTCCTCTCTTCATCTCTCTCAGGCCTTTAAGTCAAGACTGTCCATGAATAGTGCATGTTATTTTGTTTTGTAGATGTCTGTTTGACAGACAGTCTCTTTCTCTGGTTTGTTTTGGTTTAGCAGAAACAGCCGAGAGGAAGTGGATTTGTACCGGATCAGACTGAATGCGCTAGACCAGAGGTTCTCAAACTTTTCAGGCCAAGTTACACTTTTGATCAAATCATAATATCTATATATCATCTAATCACTAAAAGTGTGATATTTAATTTGTATTACAGCATCTCCTTGAAGTTTAAACACTATAATCAACATACACATAATGTCTTATTTTAATTAAAAGTAGGGTAGGTGATTTTAGAGAGATTAGCAATAGCAAGCTAGCTTTGAAAGCGTAATATCCTGCCGCAAATATATGATCGTCTTTCATTGTTAACGTCTCAACTTACTCTTTTGTATCTCTATTGAAATGTGTATACTGAAATGCGTATTTCTAATTTGTAATACAACAGAAAAGTTCAGTATTAAGTAATATCTACCTTCTTGGTTATAATCAGTTGTAAATACATATTAAATATAATCTTGTTTTTAAACAAAGGATACATTGACATATCTGGGACCCCAAACATGAATAATTAACAGTATAACAGAGCACAGGGGTTAAAAAATGTATGAATATGCTGTAAATTTGTAATGTGTGTGTTTTTGTGGTTTGTGTCATCTCTATAGAGGCGAAGGCTTGTACAGGAACAAGGAGAACAGAGGATTTCCTACCTTTCTCCTACAGACCCTGGATTTCAGGAACTGGTTAGAGATCCCTTTGACATCTCTGAAATATAAATACATACATAAATATATATCTAATATTTTTCTTTAATATTCATGTTGTTCTGATGGATTGTATCTGTAATCTGACAGTGGGACTCCAGTTATGTGGGACTGGCTTTGCGTCAGTCTGCCTGCCTGCCGGACGGTCTCCACGAGAAGGTGCAGTCTGCTCTGGTAACTCTACATCACCGTGGTTGCCTCCTCAGAGATCTCATTCGCGTTCGAGACCGAGATGTCTTCACGTCCGTTTTGCGTGCCCTCGTGGGTCAGGCGGGCTACACCTACCGTTATCTGGACACCCGTCTCTTCACCATCCCATGGCACTGTGAGGGAAAAGACGGCCAGGAAGATGAAAAAGAAAAAACATGCTGTGACTCTGACATGAGGAATGCTTGCAAAGCATTGTGGGAACTCAATCAGTTTTTTTGCACAGACGTGCAGCAGCAAACGAAAAGGAGAGGCATCAAGCGTTCCCGCAGTGAAACGGAAAACAGTGAGGAAACGTTGGGGGAGGGGCCGTGTGAGGAGAGCGCAAAAGACAGGTTAAAAGAGGAGAAGCAGGAAAAGGAGGAGAGAACAGAGGAAGAGCAGAAGGAAGAGGAAGACAGCGGTCAGGGCTGCTCTCATTCCTCACCTCCTCCCTCCACTCTGCCATCTCCTCCGCCTGGCCTGGTCCAGTTCAACGTTTCTCTCATTAACTACATGGACCCCACCGCCATGACCCAACTGAAGGAGGAGCCGTATTACGGCATGGGCAAGATGGCCGTTGGCTGGCATCATGATGAGAACTTGGTGCCTCTCTCGCCAGTCGCTGTCTACAGCTATAGCTGCCCTGCAGAACCAAAGAATGAAGGTGAGAGGTCAGACAGTCTTGGGCAGGGTAGGGTTTCCCAACCTGGCCTGGATTTCTCAAAAACATCTTAAGCCCAAGAATATCAAAGTACCAGTTGGCACCAATGGTCTGTACAATCAACTTAGGCGCACAATGTTTTTGGGAAACGCAGCCCTGACTTGTGTGTTTTACTGTATCTTTCCAAAAAAAGAATGGAAATAACATTTGTAAATTCCCTAAAATAACATTCCCTTTGAATAATAGCTGTATGTTGTATTTGACCTTAAAACCCTTTAAAGGTTACAGTGTGTTCTGGATAACACCTTTGAATAACAGTTTTACCATGCATGCATCCTTTAACACATCTGTAATGGGTTTATACTGAACGTTGGCTTCAGTGTCCCGATCGCAGCTTCCTCCCCAGTTTTCTCAAACCTGGCACTTAGTGACAAGTCAGGTCTGCTCTTTATCCAACACAGACTAGATTCAGTTCATTTCCTATTTGAACAGGCATTGCTTTGTGCCACTATGGTTTTAAAGTGTTTTGATAGAATCTCTGTGCTCTCTGTATGTGCTGCTGTATTCACTGCAGATGGACCTTTGAAAAAGTGTCAGAGAGCACAGACTGAAATTAACTTGCTGTTTATCCCCGCTAAGCACAGAGAAAGCCTCGCTCAGTGTTCAGGCTTCCAAGAGGGCTTAAGTATTGATTTCACTGATGGTTGTCGGCCTGCAGCTCTCTGAATTTTGTTCTTATCATCGTTGCTTTATCTCAGTCACTTGCAGTCACTAATTAGTAAGTTTAATAAGTAGTCAGTTGTTTTATCTGAACTGTCTACCGGGACATACACCCTCTTGGGTCGATCTAGGGTTGAGCACTTTGCTCAAAGGCACAATAGTGACTCGTGGCCTGCTGCTTATGAGTCTCGAACCAGCAACCTTCCAGTTGCCAGCCCTGAGCATTCTCCTGGCTGTAGACTGTATCTTGGTAATCACCTGTATAAAGTTATGTGTCAAAAGTTTAATTTAAAAAATGTGTTTTCTCCAGCAGTGGTTTTGTATATTGTGTTTATAGGAGTGACTGAGAAAGACGGAGAGGGTGTGAGTAAAGAAAAAGAGACGAAGACAGAGGGTGAAGGAATGAGTAAAGATGAAGGAGAGAAGAAAGAAGGTGAAGGTTCAAAGAAGGAGGAAGTGGAGAAAGAGAAGTCTTGTTGGCGTGTTGGACTGAAGGTAGCCTGGGAAATCCACACACCAGGCCTGGCCCTGCCTCTGCAGTCTGGAGACTGCTACTATATGACAGGTACACATACCTGTTTATCTGTATCCAGAGACCATAGACTCAAATGCGGTGCATGCCATAGTGAGAGCTATGTGGTACTGTTGTTAAGCCGTCTGTATTTTGTATTAATTATTTGATATTTAATATACCTCTATTCTGTTGTGTTGTGTTCTGTTCCAGTTGTATGTACTTATAAGTGTTGTTCATCTGTAGACACTGTAGCAACCTACAGCTAATAAGAAAATAAAGTAGCTGTATTTCTAAAGCTAGTGTCTGATATGAGGAGAACCACTGTAACTTTCAAAGATGTTGGATGTAGAGCTGTGACTGAGTAAGAGAGAGAGAGATCAATTTACAAATATTCATCTCCACATTCCCATCATTCTGTCCAACACTGTTGTAGTTGTCAACCCACTAATGCCAAAGACTTCAATGTGCTTCATGTCCAAATCTAATCAGCTGATTCTCAAAATTGGAATTGGTGGCTGGTTAGTGAGGAAACAAGTCGTTGGACCGACACCGGGCACATCTGTTAATAAGATTTCCTGTTAATAAGATTTCCTGCTGAATGTTTCAGGGAAAGGACAGACCTAAGGAAAGGTTTTGACACATTAGATTTAAAAGTCCTCTTTTAAAGCGAGGACAGCAGCCGCCTAACAAGCAAAGAATAATTATTATTATTAGGGGAATTTGGTACAGCCTGTGATACACGGTTAGATCGTGACAGACTCCAAGTTGAAAGATGCCGTGTGTTATTAGAAACAAACGTTTTAAAGATGGTGTAATGCTACAGGAAAATCAACAGACTTTTCCAATTATTTGTCGCTTTGTTTTTTCAGAGCACACAGAGGAACACACAAAGGTGCTTACACACTACAGTCTGAGAATCTGATGGAGTATGTGCATCTGTTCATCAGAGAAAATAGTCATGATTCTGGTTATTGTTTTTGTGTGTGTGACTGTAGATGACCTGAATCGGACGCATCAGCACTGTGTTCTGGCTGGTGATACCGCTAGATTCAGCTCCACTCACAGAGTAGTACAGGTGAGAATCACTCTCCTGTTCACACCTGTTCCCTATCCAGTGTCCCTATCCCTATCCATCCTATCCAGTGTCATTGACACGCATTTGACATGCTTTTATTCAAAGTGACTTCCAATCAACAGGGAACATTCTCAGAATGTTGCCTAACATTCTCTAAAAGTTTTCTCAAGTTCTTGCAGTAATGTTAGTAGAACATTACACAATTAAAAATGTTTAAATAACGTTTTTATAACCAAGCAGTAATGTTAATACAACATCTAAAAAACTGGATGTTTGGAACCTTCCTATAACTTTTATATTTATGTTACTTAATCAAAATGTTAGGGAACAGAGCTGTTGAGAAATGTTCTTACACCCTAAAATTGTTAGCTGGGTTGTAGTGCATTTAGGTTGTATGATTCATAAGCATGTGAGTTCCCTGGGGTCGAACCCATAACCTTGGTGTTGCTAGCCCGTGCTTTACCACGTGCTAGTTTAGCTACAGGAACGCTAATGTCTTAAGCTACATCTGCTTATTACTGACTTATGTGAATACCTCACTGATATCTGCCTTGTTTCTGCAGTGTTGTACAGGCACCTTGGACTACATAGAGAAACGTTGCTCAGAGGCCTTGGAGAATTTGCACACAGATCCTGAGAATAAAACCAAGAGCTTGCGTTCCCTTCTTCCCTCCACACTGCAACACATAGAGGTCATCCACAACGAGGTGTGTGTTTGTGTATATACACCAGTGTGTGTGTGTTTGAAGCATTATAAAATACGTTCTCATGAGGCCAAATTCCAAACATGTGTCTCGTACCATTAGGACAGATGAGGTTGCTTGAAGGTTTTATAAAGGTCAACTTGACGTTAAGTTTTTCGAACCCTAAAAAATAGCTCTTCCTCTAGAACCACATACAGCTACGGTACCTGTGTTCTCTTGTTAGCATGACTAATGTGTGTGTTTAGTTTGGAGGTGCAGAAACTGCACGTTGCGGCTTTAACATGTCGACCTGTTCCTCTTCTCCTCAGGTGGAGTTTGAGTGGCTGAGGCAGTACTGGTTCCAGGGTCAACGTTACGCTCGATTCTGCAGCTGGTGGACTAAACCCATGGAGCAGCTGGAGAAAAACTGGAAGGAAATGGAGCTCATGGTAAGAGTGATGGAGTGAGATATCATCATCAGAACATTATCACAAAGTTTTAAACACACGTCTTTAATAACACTTCTTATTTTCTCATCCCGTGTCTTGAGCAGTTATACTGTTGTCATAATGCACAGAGGTCATTTACATCTAGAAGACCCTGATCAGTCTGTCAGATTGAGACGTGTGATCTGTGTGTGTGTGTGTGTGTGTGTTGAGTACACAGCTCTGTTTTCAGTGCTGTAGTGTGTTTCAGTAGGGGGCACTGTTGCATCATCACTCTCTCTCTTTTGCTGTTAAGCAGTAATCACATCTAATGTGCTGCTGGGACTAAGTGTGTGTGTGTGTGTGTGTGTGTGTGTGTGTGTGTGTTGGGGTGTGTTTCAGTCTCTCTGTGAGACACTAGTTCCCTACATCCAGACTGTTTAAGAGCTCTTTTATACACCAAACATGCATGTGTGTGTGTTTGTGGTCATGTGTTATTTTTTCATTTAGTCTTTATTTAATAAATAAGTTATTTCTGTATAAATGTTATCAATTATTATATAATTGACAAATTTAAAAACATATAAATAAATAATAAAACAAAGTTTTGTTTTTGTGTCTTTTGCACAGTGAATTGTAAATGCATTTTACTCTGTAGAATTGCATATACATGTATTTATTGTAATGAACTGAATTTAGGAATATTTTAAGAAACTATTTTCAGAAAATTTAAGAAAAGAGCAAAAATGAATAAAAGGAGCATAATGAAGCATATTAAACATAAAAAGATGAAAAATGTAAATTGTAAGATACTTTCAGTGTTTATTCTTTTAAGAATCTATTAATATTTTTGATATTAATCAGAACAGTTTTGACTCTAAACTATTTTTTATTTATTTAGGTTTATCAGTCTCTGTTTTATTTGCTTATATTTATGAATTTGCATGTGCCTTATATTTAACTTCCTGATCAATCCATTTTCTGCATTTATGTTGTACAAATAGAGAATTGATAGGGTTTGTTAGAGATTGATTAAATGGCTCATGAATGTGAAAGCATTTAGACTATAAATATTCATTTGAATTCCTGATGCATGATATTTCATGGCTGATTTCAATTCATTTGGGTATAGAGACTGTTTGCATTATTTTAACAGACAGTCATGGCATTTAACAGACATGCGTTTATCTCTGTTCTTGTGAATTGTCTGCTTCACGTGTCTTGATTTCAGCGGTATTTCTCTGTGTGTTCACCCTCTTCCTGCTGTTTATTAAAACCGCTCTCATGGGGGTTTCTCTCTTTTTTTTCCTTCTCTCTTTTCTTGTCTCTCTCTCTTGCTCTTCAAGCTGTTGTGATGCAAATTTTCACTTCTCCATTTGAATGACATCCTGATAAAACAACTCTCTCTCTCTCTCTCTCTCTCTCTCTCTATTTCTCTTTGTGTTTTCTCCCTCTCTTTCTCTCTTCAACCTGTACCGCATGAATTAATGTTTGAAATGATTAATGGAAACAACATATAAAATAGAAAAGATGGGTGAAAGATAGACATTTAAATGTGTCTAGTTTTTGCTCTAGTTGATGAGGTAAATGTTACCAAACATCAGGGCTCAGGCCCATCTCCTCAGTTTCTTCACACACACAGCTAATGCTACACCTGGTGCCACCCACAGAACTCTAAATTACTGCTAATAATGATGTTGTAACCAGTCACACAACTGATCCAATCACTGTGTTTTATGATCAATCAAATACTTGGTCGCTTGTGGACTAGTGTTTATAGAATACTGTGGGTAAGCTATGCATTCTGTATCTTTTTCTTTATTTTGCTGTACTGGTAGTCTGTTTATTTGTGTGTGTGTGTGTGTGTGTGTGTGTGTGTTGTGCACAAGGTTGTGCACAATAACCATTTCATAATTCCCTCTCTGGCCAATGAAAGAAAGCGAGCGAAACAAAGCTTGCAATCATGACTGCAGGGGTCACCATTGATATCTGATTACGCTATTAACCCAGCGTGTGCGTGTGGCAGACAGGAAGGTAAGGACCTCTCTCTCTCCCCGGCGAGAGACACAGGCAGAGAGTGAGGGTCAATGTAAATGTTATTGCAGTGTGAGCTCATTTGATCAAAGCCACTGAAAGGTTAAGCGAATTCAATCTGGTTTAGTGTGTCTGAGGGCAGGGGTGTGTATGTGGGGCAGACACGGTGAGGAGATTATCATGTAGCTGGTGAGATCTGGATCTGATGTGCATCTTTCTGCCTCTGATGCGTTTAGACAGCAATTGGCCTTAATAACCTTTATTGACTTGAGTAGGTCAGTGCCAGGCATCTAATTATTCAAGTGTATCACTTTCATCTAGTTTAGAGCTGCTTCTGTTAATTATTTTAAGGTCGACCGGAGCAATTAATCTCTATTCACTTATTTGATGAGCTTGTAAAACATTAGAAATTGTAACAGCTTTTTTTATTATAAATAATATTTCGGAATGCTCGTCCTAGCGCAGACTGCTGCTGTTTCCTGGCAGCTGAGATTTTTCATGCTGATTTTCTGCTTAGATGTGTTATTATTATTATTTTAAGTCTGTGCATGAGTTTTACTGCTGTTCACTGTGATTAATTGGATTCTGGAGAACTTGTTGCTTGTGGCAGTTACACCCGGAATTCCACACGGAGCAATTTACTCCTTATTTTTGTGGCATAATATTAAAAATATATACTGTATAATAAACACTAATAACATGTATAGCTTCATGTAGATGAGATTGTTTTCTGTGTGTTTTTCAGCTGGTTGGTGGCATTAAAGGTAGCATTATGTATTTTTTTTTATCTTTGGTGGCATTTTTCCTTTAATTTTCCAGAATAGAGAAACAGTCATCTCCTGTCGGAGCAGAAGGAATCTCACTTTAATCCCAAATCTGTTTACCTGTGTTTGTTTCTCTGTTCACCTGCTTAAACAACAGAGCAGTAATTACCTCCCAGTTTCTCTTATTACGCTTATAAACGTTAAAATGGCTTTTAATAAATTACACAGTGAAGGACTGTTTTACTGAAGAACAAAAGAAAAAAACAAGAAGAAATGAGGCAGGAAAAAGGGGGGAGAGGAGAGATACAGTGTACAGTAGAATTTGTGGGCAGAAGGTATTTATGATTCCCTTTGAAGTTCTTATTAAACAGGGTAAGCTGAATTTTAGCAGCCCATGATACCGGGGAGGGTAAATACTTAAACTCCTTTTGAGAATTTCACGCCACTTGCAGGCTGTTTGTGTTTTTGTGAGCGTGTGTTTGTGTTTTCTACCTACAGGGAGAGACAGTGGCTGCTACTGTAGCTTTGTATCTGCTCACAGAAGGGTTTTAGTGATTCTTTGGGAAACCGGGCAGGAAGATTGATGTGTGGGTTTTTTTTCAGGATGAGCCTCACCTTCTTAAGTAGATATGCATCTCTCTCTCTCCTCCATTCAGTCTTTTAATTCCTCAAAGTCACTGGGTTGGCTATCGTGTTGGGCCTCTTAACTGAGTTAAGCCACGGTTCAGAACAATAAGGGAAGGATGGGCGATCCTGATGGCAAGCCACTGTAAAATTGTTGGATTCGCATGAAAAATCCCAAAGAAAAGGAGGAATTATGAGGAAGATATTACAGATAATCCGAGAGGTTTCAGGAAGAGAAAAGGGCAGGAAAGAAGAGATGAGGAAAATAAAGAGGACAGTGATGAATGAGTGTGAGAGCTCAGTGGTTTACTCTAAATGCAAGTTATGCAGCAGTGCAGTCCAGCGACTGATGCGCATTTAAAAGTTGCAGTTTTGTGTTTGTTTGTTTGTGTTTGGACAGAAGTTGCGAGTGAGGGATGACACCCTGGCTGAGATGAATAGACACAGATGGGTTTGATAGTAAACACTCTCTCTCTCTTTCTCTCCAAAAGGAATGTTTCTGTAGAAATCTGTTATGATTCCATTGCTGTCAGCTCGCTCTTCCGCTTTCTCTCTGTTCAGTACAGGTTCACCAGAAAGTGACGGATTATTTTGCGACTCTAAACCAAATTCAGTATCTCACACTAAAACAAAGCAGACATGACCACAAAAGAGTAAAGAGCTACTTTCTTTGGCAAGAACACTTAAAATTATAGCAGATTGGTGCTGGAAGATAAACTCTTTCAGAATGACAGCTGATCCTCATGGAAAAGCAGAGGAACTTTTTGCACTTTGAGAAGTTTCATTTAAGAACTTCTCAAAGTTGATATTTGATCTTATTAATATGGCTGTTTGTTATGTGTGTGGCAGTAGGGTGATGTTGTAGGCTGGGAAATTGTGATGGTTTAGTGGGCGTGATTGTGGGACTTTGCTTTTGTGGGTCAAAATTTTGAGATTTTTTGTCGTTAATACTGAAGCATGTCCTTTTATTCCTTAGCTTAATTTAAAAATGCTTTATAATGCATTCTCTCTCTCTC
>JAZGTK010008667.1:0-18041 GCA_036877625.1 Ambastaia sidthimunki | reverse complement strand
AGCTGGTGTGGGTATTGCTGGTCTGATGCTGGTCAAGCTGGTGTGGGTATTGCTGGTCTGATGCTGGTCAAGCTGGTGTGGGTATTGTTGGTCTGATGCTGGTCTAGCTGGTGTGGGTATTGCTGGTCTGATGCTGGTCAAGCTGGTGTGGGTATTGCTGGTCTGATGCTGGTCTAGCTGGTGTGGGTATTGCTGGTCTGATGCTGGTCTAGCTGGTGTGGGTATTGCTGGTCTGATGCTGGTCAAGCTGGTGTGGGTATTGCTGGTCTGATGCTGGTCAAGCTGGTGTGGGTATTGCTGGTCTGATGCTGGTCTAGCTGGTGGACAGTTTTAAATGCTGATCTGTTGTGTACTCCCTTAATAACTGATTTTTGATCATTTATGACCAAAGAAGTTACGGATTGCAGCTTTAAAGGCATTTTTTATTTTTGTTTTACAAGCAAGTTGACGAGATTAGTTTTAAGTTGTATAAAGTGTGACTGTAATTTAAATCAGCCTTCATTTAATTAAAAATGAGAACTGAGCTTAATTGAATCTCAGTTAAATGTTGGCATGGAGATTTTTCCACCCCAGTCACATGCAAGTTTTGCTAAAATATCGAGTCTTTTTACTAATGCAACTGGAAGTCTATCCTCTTTAATTTGAGTAAGACCTCTTTTTAACCTCGCGCCCGGCACATGAACCCTCCACAGGTATGAGACTGGGCTAAAGGGATTAAAGTTCATTTAAAAACTCTATATGTCTTCAGGTTGGGAAAATTACTCTGTTCATCATCCTCGTGTTCCACAGTGCGACAGAGATTAAGGTATTACAGTTGACAATTTACTCTTCAGAGTGAATTCAGAGTAGAAGAAAGAAAGACAGTAATCAAGAGTGTGCGTGAGAAAATGGCTGATCGAGAAGTTATTAACGAATTGTGGGAAAAAATGTTCAAAGAGGGATTGACAGCACACATACTGTTGGGCTAGACTGTGTGGGATGTGTATTAATTCACCCTTTAAATTAGGATTCCACTGTAAGCGTTGGGCAGTGCTGTGGGACACAGCAGCTGCTGTGTTTCTTTCATGTTCACAGTGGGTTTTGTACCTCTGTGTTTGTGTCTTGCAGGTTCTGGAGGCGTGTTTGTCTGCGAGGAGCTGCGGTGATGTTTTCATCAATCACAAACTTCACTTGGCACCTTGACTCAATTCAGTAAAGGACAGGGCCGCACTGCGGCTGTTGTCTTCAGGTTGTTTTTGTTCCATCTTTCACAGGGACTCAAGCAAACAGAACTGCTGTCTGGGTTTCGTCGGCCGTCATGCTACATGACACTGCGTCTCTTTGTCTCTTCTGCACAAAGCGTATCGAAGACCCCTTGATTCTGTGCTTAGGGTGGAGGAAAATTGTCCAGTCAGATACTGTCATATTCTCAACCCTCAGGTGAAACAAAAAGCTGTTTTGGGTTTCAAATAAGATTTAAGAATAGCTGATATTTGGAGTGTCTAGAAGAAATCACATAAACAGCCTTTGAACCTTAAAAACTGTTCATAAAATTGCATAATGTTTCGTCCACATAGGACAGTTCACATATACAGCAAATTGCAACGACAATGTGACAGAAGTCACTTGCTTCTGTTGGAAGTGAATGACAAGTGAGTTGATGATGTGGCTGTGTCGACACAACAATTTCTGTGTAAAACATTTTTAAAAAATTATATTTCAGTTGTGCTCAGAAAGATTTTCATGATTCAAACATTCTGCTTGTGTGCTAAGTTGGACAAACTGTTAGTCCCGCTCTAAATTCACACTATTGGTTGAGCCAGTTTTGCTATGATACATTGTTCTGTGATTTGGCCACATGCAGGGCTGTATTAAAAAAATCTTCATAGAAAACCACATTCAAAGAAACAGTACTCTGAGTGAGTTTGTTCATCAGGTTAATAAATCATGCACTGATATGCAAATAATTTTCCCAGAATTTTTAGTGACAAGAAAACTAATTTCTTGTAAAATGACATTGTTTGCTGACAATACATCCCACGTGTGATCAGATTTTCCAAACCTGGTCAGATGTGTGCCAGCCAATAACATTAAGGCGTCCGGCTGTAGGAACGCCCACTATGACCAACAATTCAACCACTTAGTGATCTTCAACAGTCAGCAGTCATTAGGGTTTAGAATTTCCCATCTAATTAAAGTCAGATCCTGACCAAAGCCTTTTCCTTTTCTCTCTTTTCTTTATGCTCCAAGGAGTTTTGTTATCTGAAAACACAAGTCAAGTTAAGTCAAAAACACAGTTCTGCTGTTTCTTTCTCTCACACTCTTTAATGGCCCTCTCTTTGCATTCAGATCCTGTACCATCATCTAAAGCACTCTGTTCCTTGTTTCAGCTACAAAGCCATGGCCTTTGTTAGGGTCAGTACTAATCCTGTGAGGTGTCACCCATCTTAGTGATATGAATTATACAGGCAGTTCGCTTTCTCTGACCCTCTGTCATTGGAGAGGGGAGATCGATGTGCTGCGGGCCACTGTAATTGGGTAATACGCCTCTTTTGGGAGGGTGTCCATAAATCAATGAGAGTGTATTACGCATGCTGTAAAACAGCCCTTGGATGGATTATAAATACTGGAAGAGTGTGAACCAGCCTCCAGGTCGACTCCAGTGATGATACACTTTACCTCGATTCCAATGTACTCCACACAACCCTCACTCCCCACCTCCATATCCCCTCGGCTGAATCCACAGAATTGTCATACAGGTCTTTAGTTGTGGGTTTAGTACAGTATATAACAATAGGAAGGACGGAGACAAATAATTCCTCTCTGGCCAAGCTGCATTTCTCAGCAAGGATATTTTAGGAGCAGGTTCTGTGAGTAAAAACTTCTGTGACACAATGTAAGGACCTTTGAGGGCATCAGGCAATTGTCTGGCCCATCTTACACCTGTGCTGTCAGTGTGGCATTCTCCAACTGTCAGCGGTTTTGAGCCCAGTGCTGGGAATTCCCGCTCACTCCAGGTATCTGCTCTGGGAGCGCAGGGCTGACCTGTGGCACGTCAGGTGTTTCATCTTCAGTCAGTAAAAGGAGGGCGGTGGGGGAAGTGAAGGAACGATGAGTTATGAGTATATATGTGCAGTTGTTTCACAACATCTGATTTCACCTTGAGATGTTGTGTTGAATTTGCGGTGGTGAAAAATCAGCTGAAGATCATTCTCACAGGTACCAGACTGTGACCCCCAATTAGCACACAACACTTTTAGCCCTTCTTCCTCTGTTTCTCATTAGAGATGTCTCGAGCTGTGGATCAGATCCAATCGGATTGGCACTGGATCGGCAGTCAGGGCTCAAAGTAATAAGACATCTACAGATCAATTTTACGTATCTTATTGTTTCTAAGTTATCTATAAAATAATTTAAACTTGTTTACCTTTGGATGGATACAATTTTTGATACAAATTCTATTTTGCTGTGTTTTCTGTACAACCATTCCTGGACAGTGTCATGCCATTATATTAACTTGTTTTCATGTTTATTGTTGTGGCATACTCGATTTCACATGAACCCAAACACCATGTAAAAGTTAAACAAGCTTTAGTTTGTCAGTCAAATGGTCTCTTATGGTCTTAAGTACTTGGTCATAATTAGTAACTAACAGAACCATAATTGTTTTTATTAGTCAAAACTCTGGTAAGACTTTTGAGACTAAAAAAAGGGTTTTAAAGCTTGACAAAAAGTGCTATTCATTTGATAAAACTACATTTCCTATCATTCTTTGTGACAGCACAAGAATCATAACAGATGAAGCATCAATCACTAAATGTGCATCCTTTACTCTTTATACAGTTGCACTACTGCTAATAAGCATTCTGTTGTTGTTGGGGAAAAAACATCCATTTTACTCTGACCGCAAGCATTCAGATGTGCATCTCATTGTAATTACGACTCCCAAACTTGTAAATCGGTTCTTCCCAAGAGGACTTGAAAACGGCGTGACCACCTGCTCTTCCAGATGCTGGAATCTGGAATAATTTAAGAAAAGGGGAAAGAAAAACTAACTAGAAAGATGTTTAATTTATTTATTTATTCGTTGTTTTACGCCACTCCAACATCTAAGGCTATAGTCCCAGGAAAGGGGAGTTAAGCATGTCCAGTTCACCTAATCATGCATGTTTTTCGACTGTGGAAGGAAACCTTCCACAGGGACCTTCTTGCTGTGAGGCAACAGTACACTCACCACTGAGCAAATGTGGCGGCCAGAAAAATCTGTCTTAATTTTCTTCATTGCTCCACATCTCCAGGGACACCCAGAGTCGTCCTGCAGAGAAAGTCACACCTTCTTTTGCGGCTCCAGTATAAACTGCAGATTTCAAAAAGGCTTCTTCAGGAACAGTCGATTTTGCATGTCAGGACGTCTTAATTCAACTGTGCCATGTATTGATTTGAGAAGTAGAGCTTGATTCTAGAAGGTTCTATTATCAGCCCGGCGTGTAGTTAAATGGTTTAGTTGGGTGGTAATGAAATCGAGCCAGGAAGCTCACTCAGATCAGCCCTTGTTAGGGCTGATGTTGAGCTGCTTGGCTGCAGAGCAGAGACTGTTTGCTTATGGTCTTTAAACAGACAGCGTAAAGGGAAAAGGCCCAGCAGATTACTCACATTTAATAGTGCTGGAAGTGTCATTTTTATCACTTCTCTTCCTCATTGTTCTTTGCTCATCATTGTATGGCTCCAAAGTAGAAAACAACGTTGGTGGTCTGTTGGGATAGCTGTATTTGATTGTGATTCTTAAGAAGTGTGATACGATACATTTTCACGATAAATGCTCAGGGAATAGTAGCCTCTTAACTACACGAGGACGAATGCCCCCTCTGGGGTGGGCCATTCTCAAAAAAATGTTAACTTTACAAAATGTAGTGGAGCATCCTTTTCCACTGAGCTTTGACTTTGGAAGTGCTTCTCCTAATGCTTTGTATCATCAAAGTACTTTTTTTAATCACTTGTAACGCTTACAGCAGCATGACATGAAGGGACAAAGTGTTTTAATTATTTATGTTAGAAAATTGCACTTGTTAGACCCTGCAAACTAAATAGATTAAATAAGTAATAAATGTACGTAGGTATTTTATGTATAAAGTTTGACAAGGGATTTTTGAAAAATGTAAAACGATATACCGTTCAACCACTGTTTTATATTTTAACTGTTTTTAATAACTGAACAGTTAAAGCACAGTTAGTATTTTGAGAATGATCCAGGTAGTAGAGGGGAAATTATGAGTGGAGTTTAGTGGAAGTGGATACCTGATGTCATTTCCAAGATGTGATTCCACTTTAAAATCTCAGTGTTGACTACTGCTTGTAGTGTAGCAGCTGAAGGTCATGTCTGCCACAGGCTTTGTTAACAGATTAACAAAGCCTGATGTATGTCATGCAAGACTTTGCTGCCATGGCAACATCCCAGCTCTGCAGGCTTGATTTGTTGAATGGCTATTAGCTCAGAGGTTACAGTTAAACACACATGACTTGCATATTGCAGAACAAGCTCTTGTAAGTAGTGTAAGCTAACCAAACCAGCACTAACTATCATTAGACCACCAAGAAATTTACAGTGGCCTCAGCTGGTCTTTTTAGCAGGAAGGGAAGATGGGGAATGATTATATTTCCAATTATGTTCTGCTAGTGAAACAAAAATGATACATGTGTGTTTATTTTGAGTCTTTGTTTTTGGCAACAAAAGCTGTGTCTGTAGGGGAAGTTTTATTATTGCTCTGTTTGATATTAAAAAAAGACTGTTTTGTGAAGTGAACAATTTGTGCTGTAGAAAGACTAGGAAAGCAAAGATTGCCTGAGTTCTGATTTCCTCTTCCTGCCTGCAATCCATCTTCCTCCAGTTCTAATCACTATCACCTCAGTTCAGCACATCCACATCTGTCAGACTAAATCTTCCCGTCTCTTTCAGTCTGATGTTCTCTCATTTAGCAAAATTGCCTGAAATGGGTTCTTGTGTTGACTGTTTTGATGTTTGACAGTCCTGATGTTTTCGCTCTGTCTGCGTCTTGTTCGATCTGGCTTAAACCACTACACCTGATTTCTTTCTCTCATAGTGGCTTTCGTGGTGATTGGGGCTCTGATATTAATCTAGGTAGAGTTTGGCTTGCCATTGTTCCTTCCCTGAGGTTCTCTGAGACTCTTGGATTGGATCCCATTCAGAGCAGACTGGAGTTTGGCTGATTTTGATTGGTGCCTGCACTCAGGACCCAGAGTCAGATCTGTTGTAAAATTCTGTAGCCTTTACGCAGGTGTTAATGGCAGAATATTCAGTTCTCCTTGATTGCGGCAAGTTGTTGGTATTTTTTATAGGTCCACAAAAATACCCACTAGCTTGACCTTGCATTTGTTTTTTCCTCCTGAACAGGTTATTTTTTTTCTCATTTAGGAATTGCAAGGTTTTCACATGACTAAACCTCAAAGTTTTAGAAACAGGTTTGTGCTGGGTCAAGTTGTTGTTCTGTGAATGTCACGGAGGACCCTTAAGAGCTGTAGGCTGTATTTACCCCTGTTCGCTCCTAGTAACACCAGGACGTCTGGAACTACTGGGGTCATTGTTGACGTAAAACAAGTTTGGCGGAGGTGTTTTGTAGCAGGCAAAATGGTGCATTTTTTTCCCTCTCCTGACATCAGAACATGCTTGTCGTAATGGCATTGCACTGAAACAAGTGCAACAACTCACTAGTCTGTATTCTCTATAAATGTCTTTTTCATGAAAACAGCTTTGTAAAATCTGCATGAAGTTCTGTGCTGGTTCAGGCTGATTAATTCTGTTTGGTGATTTATAGTGGGCTAGCAAAATGTAGCTAGTACAGCTGGTCAACTAATGACATGACATTTTTTTTAAGTTGGTTGACCAAAGAAGTCTTTCTGGTTAAGCTAGTTGAGAAGCTTGGTGGGGACATCCCATGCTTGGTACCAGGATCCAAAATGCAACATGATAATCTTTGCAACAGGAATGATAAAATTATTTATAGCATTATTAAATGAAGCTACAGTTTTTGCACACATATTTTCTATTGAAACAGAAAGTTGGGGCAGGACCTACTGAATGATTTGTTCTGTGTTTTTAACATCAACAAAATCTCACTTTACAGCTTTGGACCAAAATGTGGTTTGTGTGATGGGATCTCGAAAAATTTTCAACCCCATTTACACTTTTATGTTAATCTGTCCACTAGTATTGGTATCACCTGATTCTGATGTTAATACCAGGCGTAAACAGGTGCAAACAAGCATGTTCTTTTGGTGAGGATCACCAGTCTTTCCAGGCTCAGCTGCATGAAGACAAACATGCAATCCCCAGAATCAACTATAGCTGTGCCAGTCTTCATCAGTGTCTTGGCTGCAGTTTGGGTCGAGACCTTCACCTGTCAGTAAGAGAGTGTGACCCCGGAACGTGTGCTTAACACTTCAGTAAAAGACCTGCATCTCTCTGCCCTGGTCCCGGACAAACTCAATTTAATCCTCTGTCACTGTATTGATGAATGGAGGAGAAAGTTCAGGAAACAAAATTAAGTTTCTTTTAGAAGTTTGTGTTTGTTTGTTGTTGTTGTGGTGGTGGTGGTCAGCTGATAGGTTGATCTGTGCAACTTTCACCCGACCTTCTATTTATTTATTTTTGTGCTTTGGCACACAATTAAATAAACCCAAATAACAGACGGATTCAGAGAGGAAGACTTTTAAATGCTTTAGGAGTTGTTTTACAACCAAGCTGAATCACCTAATTTGTAGCTTTGTCAGGTCATTGGTCACAAGAGGTTCATTATGGAGAAGTCAGAACCATTAGCACTTGGCTCTGGTTTATAGAGTGATGGAAACATTTTACAGCTAGTATACTGTATTGAGGGGTGGAGAACTCAGCAAGCAGTTTATGGGGGACAAATGTATCGTTCTTTGCCAGCACCCCATTGTAAAATTAAAAGAGGCCGAGACTATTGGCAGAGGTGGATTTTGGGTTTATTAAACTGCGAACCAACTATCAACAGAAATTGGTAACTGTAAGACCTTTTTTAAAACGTTATTTACAGTTATGACTTCTGTGCTTTATATGTGTGTCTTTCCTGTATTTTGACAAAACACTAAACAAAAGAGTTTAGTTATTTGAAAAAAATCCCATTGGCTTACATTGAAGGAAGGACCCCAAGCCGTTTTCCAAAGACAAGTAATTTCATAAACTTGCAATGGCTTTTTCTGAATTGGAAGTAGTAACCAACCACAAACCTCCCAGAAATTAGCAATCCCATAGCAATATGCAAAAAGGCACAGAAAACTGCTGTACAGCAATGACCTGAAAACCACCCACAACATAGTACAGAACTTTGCTTGGACAGCCACCAGTCATAACTTAAAAGAATTTCCTTTGTAGAGCAAATCAACTTTGCATTTCAGTAAAAGATCTTTTCTTTAAAGCTTTCTAAAATAGACTATATCTGCACATCTGCCGTCATAGGGTTATTGCAATATAAAGGGATTGGAGGAACTAAATAACCAACATTTGGTGACTTTGAATATCCACTGCAGTAAACAAACTGCCTGCCATTGCCAAGGGCTGTATGTGCAAGGCATGATGGGATACCTTAATCACTCATCTATGACCTTGGTATGCACCATGTTTTTGCCCCTATGTAATTAAAATAAAATCTTTGACCCTGCGGCGACATGCACAAATGTTTACCCACACATATACACATGCGCACAGATAGAAAGCATGCATAAATATACTGTATGTATTTAGGGATTGTCAATCTGTGTCACTAAGCTGGATTTAGCTTTTCATAGTGCAGGGCATGTGGGGTGAAAGCCTGAGAAATGAAATCATTATTGAAGAGCTGCCAACAAAAACAGCATCTGTAGATGGGATGATTGGATTTGCTGTTTTTGCACCGCATCAAATTACAGACGTACTTCAATTGCGCAAAAGCAAATATCACAGTTAGACTGAATTTAACTGATTCAATCAGGTCAAATCAAATATTTGCTCCTGTTATAATCTAGACTGTTACATTCACGTGAAAAAGCTAGGTTTTAGCTGGTTTAAGCTGGTCTTCCAGCCTGGCTAAAGTGGTTTTCTCTTAACAAGTGCACAAAGCCAGAACACCCAAATCGTCTGGCTTGGTTAATCCTGAGAACAGGGCAGTCAGTGCTCATAAATATTTTCTGTTAATGTGTACAGTAGCCTACAGATAATTATGATATCATACAGGTAGGATACATTAGCAGAGACATGTGGGAGGTTGTAGATGCTCCAAGGGAGCTCAGATAATGAGATTCATCATTTATAATGGAAACAGCTGTTTTTTCCATTTTGTTCAATGCACAACTTGTTTATGTGTATATAGATGAAATGCCTGTAGACCAGTAGAGTACAAAATATACACACAGCTACATGTAATCAACAGGCAATTCAATTGTGTACATTCTGACAAAAGACAAAAAAAGTACACATGCATGAAAACATGTCAACCCCAAGGCAGTGATTGTCAAGTGCATGTGATTGCGTTTTTGCAATCATGTTGACAAGACACATCTCATCAGTTGATGCTTTTTCAATAAGCTGCCTCCATGTCCAACCCATTATCACCATCACAAGATTGTGGCGCACATTATTTCATACGCAATTATCATTTACATCATTTGTTCTGTTGAGTGTTTTAAGCATGTTGTGATGTTGACAAATTTTCACACGGAACCCAGCAATGAAAATTTGCATTAGAGAGGTCTTTAACGTTTATAATGTAATGTAGATTGAAACAGTGTTTGGTCAGGCATTATATAACTTCTGGAAATAGAATGTAAATATAAATGTGCCAGTCCATTGACTGCTTTGAAAGGCTTTTTATTTATGTGCGTTTTATAGTTAGTTAGATTTATTTCATGCCTGCTAATACACAGTTGGGGGAGTGGGGGTAAGATGAGGCTTTACTTTAAGTGGTTTAAATGTAACTTAAAATTCTGTCATGATTTACTCACCCCATGTTGTTCCAAATTTTAATATATTTTAAAAAATGTATTAAAAAAATAATATATTCAGTAATGCTCGGGGCAAGGAGAAATGGAACATAGATATGTAATGCACTATAATTATATTTCATGGTGTCTCCAATAAACTGATGTAATAAGAAACCATCTATAACACAGGGCCATAAAATATGAAAAGCACCAGTGGCTCAACTTACCCCCAATGTTTCTATTAGTAAGATAAGTGTGTATGTTTACAGATCCTTTTCAATGGCATGCATGTGTGTGAATACCAATTCTAATGCCCTATTCTTGCCCTCCTGCAGGGGAAGAGCACAATTTACTTTAAATTAAATTAAACAGGCGCACAGAGGGATGAAGGGTGTCTATATTGAGAAATGTGTGTCTGACAGCTGTATGCAATATTAAAGAGCTCTTCCAACAATTAGTGCCTCATATTAACAGAACAGTTTGTGCTTGTTACAGGGGATTGTTTAATATTCTTTGTTTATTTATTGTGGTACTTTTTGCTCTGTTGACAAAAAGGGACCAGAAAGTATCTTGGTAATACCATGAATTTTAGACTTGTACCATGGCACTTTTCGTAGAATCCTTGAGTACCATGTAAATATTATGGTACAGTATATAATTGAGTACTATGTTATTTATCAAGAACTACTGTGGTTTCATCTGATACCATCACTGTATCATTGTACCATCAACGTACTTTGTTTTATCGGGGTAGAAAGTTTAAGGTTCCAGTAAAAAGAACATGAACCGACTTTGGTGGTGTTGTGTGACAGATCAATATTGCTCTCATCGAGACTGCCGGTACAAGGCTAACTAAATAGACAGACACTCTCCTCTTTCCCGTCTAGATCTCTGCCCTGGTGTATTTATCATTAGTGTAACACTGCAGAGGATGTGCATTGCAGAAGACAGCTGCTGCAAAACACAGCCTAAGACTAGAACAAGCAAGTAAATGAATAAATGGAGAAGGATGTTGCTGTTAACAAATCAGGCGTTGTTCTACCTTTGCTGTCCATCTTCTTTCATCTGCTTTTGTCTTTCCTGATTTGACTCATTTGATTTGACAGTATTTTTACCATTGATGTTTAATTAAATATAGCAAACCTTGGATATGGTTTGCTGAGATTTGCTGATGTTTCTCTGAGGGTTGGTGTTATTTTGAGCAGGTTTGAAATGAAAGTGTCCCCGTCTGACTCGTATAATTTTGAAAGCGTACCATCCTAAAATAAGCAGGGCTCTTCCTGCTTTAGTCCTTGACAGCAGTACAGCTGGACTACTAATCACCAGGAGCTGCCCTTGACCAAGAATGTCTCAGAATAAAGGTGTGTGTGCGTGTGCGTGTGTGCGTGTGCGTGTGTGTGTGTGCGTGTGTGTGTGTGCGTGTGTGTGTGTGTGCGCGCAAGGGCAGGGCAACAGCTGAGGATATCTTATTCTCAGGATGTGAAGTAGATAAAGTGAAACATGTGGCTCTTCAGTCCCTCATAAAAGGGAAGTAATGATTGAAAACTACATTTCTTCTATTACTCCCACACTGCACATTTTTATGTTTGTATTATTGTTTAGTTTACCAATACAAATAATTAAAATTCTCAAACTAGGATACATACAAAATTCAATATGGGTAAGATGGCAAATGTTGTTTTCAGGAAGATACTGTAGTAGTTTAGTGAGGGTTATGCTTGCAACAAGAAAAAATAAATATTTGCTAATGACTTGAAGTGCAAAAACTAATCTTCAAAAGGAAAAATAACATGCTTGCAAATAGTTATTTCTTGTTTTAATTATAAACATCACCAAATTTAGTTGCATTTCTCGAAAAGCAAGCCTTGCTTCTAAAATAAATGTGGCTTGTTTTAAAGATGTTAAGATTTTTTCAGTACAAAGCTTGAAAAAGATGTTTTGTAGTGTTTTGAAGTTTGAAGTAATAACCCGCGGTGGAGTCCACGTCAGTGCGTGTTCAGCAGAAGAACACATGGAAAATTCAGAGTGGCAGTGAAAGGGCTGCTCATGAGCATAGCCCACTGAAGCCTAAAATGACAAATTTGACATCCTGTCTAGTAGATGGGTGCTTGCTAAGGCCACATCGAGTGTGCCATTTGGAACGGTGCCTTGGAAAAAAAAAAGAAAGGATGTTATATCTAAAGAATCTCTGAAAGATAATACAGTTCATTCATGTGTGCCTGTAAATATGTAAGATTCTGACATGAAAGTATTCATGAAAAATTGAGTGTGGTCTTAGATGGAAAAGAGAACAAAAATAGACAGTGCAAGCTTTTTTCTGTGAAGCTGGAGACGTGAGGTAAAAATGCCTTTTTCAAGGAATTGCAGAACTTATGGATCTGTGCCATAGTGTCTCTCTTTCTGTGTCTCTCACTCTCCCATTGCTGACAGCTGTATTCTAGAGCAGCTCTACTTCTGTGGAGTCTGCAGAAGTGTTTGCATCATTGCTCACTTTCCTACATAGTGGCCTAGAAAGGTTGGGTAAAGGGCCACTTGAATTTATTTAGAAGCTATTTTGTGGTCTGCCAGAGTTTGGAAGGGTGGTTCTGCAAGGTGGTGAAAAACATGCAACAGGGAACCTTGCGACCCGAATCCAGAAGCCCAACATGGACAACTCTTTGTATGAAACTCGAGTCTTCATGCCTTGCTGCACAACTGCATATCAGACAGCATTTATGCATGAAGGAAACTGGGCAACCTGTGTACCTTGTTACCTTTCTATACGTGCATTCATAAACTTATGAAATATGCTAACACTTGCATTCATAGTAGAAACAATTGAATGAGTTGTTGTCAATCAGGTTTCTGATTTGCTCTCACAGATCAACCTGCTGGACAGCAGTCAGTCATGCTTTAGAAACAGCCATTCCGTGGAGAACATCTTGCTACCCAGCAACCAATCCTCAAGAAGGAGATTCACAGTTTACCTGAGCATCCACCTGGGACAAGCAAGTGAACAACAAACCTAACATTGCACATTGGGAGGCAAGTAAATGGGCAGAAGTAAAAGCCAAATCATTCAAAATGACTTTTACATAGACATAAAATTAAATATTAACCTTAATTTGCTTGTTTGCTCTTTCCAAGTCTCCAAAGTCTGTTTGTATGTCCTGAGTGAATGTGATCATGGACTGTATAAACCTGAGCTCTTAAAGGCTTGTGACAGATCAGTGAGAGAGAGAGTCTCTGTTTTCATGGCTTCACGGGGAAGAGAGTATTTAATGTTGGAGTGATGATGGCTGGAGGAAGCTGATAGCCTGAGGCTAAGTTGAGAAAATGAATGTGTGTGCTGCATTTTTTTCTTGCTCATATTCTCTGTGTGTCTGCACTCCCCAGCTTTTTTGTACCGGGTTACTAAACTTAGAAAGGGGGAGGAAATGGCATGTTTAAAGGTGTAATTAGAGTTATGTACATATACACTATAATGTCACAGAGCTGACCTCACTACCTAATGCGATTTACTAGCCAAGAAGTCCTAAAAGAATGCTAATGGACTGCTAATGGAACGGCCTGTTGTAATTTGAAACCATTTCAAAATGTATCAAATACGAATCTGCTGAGATACTGCTATATCTGTGCTATATCCTATAGATTTTCTGACTAGGTTAAGTAGGACATCTTGCTATAGCAGAGGTTTTCAGCTGTGGCCCTTGAAGTCCATTTTCGTGCAGAGTTTAGCTCAAATCCTGATCAAACTCATCTAAACTGGCTAATTTGGGAACCACTGTTCTATCCTTTGACTTTAGAACAACATCAACCAGATTGTAAGAGTCAAATCTTAGGGTTATTTTTATGGTTAGGAACCTAAGCAACATTCATATTAACTATTCATTTACCTCAGATTTTGTAACAGGTTTGGGTTAATGCTATGATTGGTTTACCACAATGTTGTTGTAGGCCTAACCAAGTATATTAATCTAAGAACATGCCGTACTTGGTAAATGATGTTATGTGATATTCATCAAAAGAGGAACAGCAGATGGCTTCCACTTCTCTTCAGTCGAACCCTTTAGTGTCTCAGCACTGCTCTAATGCATTCACAGAGTGTGTCCTTAAACACCAAATCTGTGTTGTGTGCTGTGTCTAAAGAACCATTTCTTACAGTCTTCTATTCTCAGAACAGACCACTTACAGTGAGAGAGAGACAGAGAGAGCTCGTCCTAAACACATTACTGCTCCATACACGAGACCTCCAGGGACAGTCATGTTAGTGCAGTCAGTGACTATGGAACACCTTAAAATAGTGGAGAACCTTATAAGAACATCACTAGTGATGTTTACCAATGTGTTCCTCAGCCCCTCAGCAGAGAGACAGCGGAGACTAGCTGTGCAGTGAGTCTGCATGAAAGAGGAACAGCTGACCTGATAATATATCAACAACATGTAATAATAGGGTTGAAGCAGTCAAGAACAGACAAAAATCTCCACACACACACACACACACACACACACGAGAATAGGAAGCCCGGAGTTGCTGTCATGAAAATAATGTCATAATGCATTTTTGGGTTAACTTGTTCTCCCCCTCTTTCAAATTATAGAAGACATTATCTAAATGTGTTTGTCAGCGTAAGGAAAAGTAACTTTTTTTGGTAACATAGCTAGACAATATCCTAAAACATGAGATTATGAGCAAAAACTAGTTTGTGCATCAGTAAAAAAAGCAATATTGTTCAAACTATCTCCACTTTACATTATTAGCTTCTTGATGCAATGCTGTGCTTATCGTTACTCATAGAGGAAAAAAATCTGCTGTCTTCATAAAGTCATTTGATTTTGATTTACATTGCCAGACATTTACAGGCCTTTGAGCATCTAAGAGACACATTCAATTAGCCATGTTGGTGAAAGCAATGACAAAGACTTTCTTTTTGTCATCTGTCAAGCTTTGATAAGCACCGAGCTGATCTGTGGGCTAAAACAGAGATAATATAACACAAGGCTAATGAGCTGCTGCAAATGGACTAACTCATAACAAATGTACGTCCCACAGCCAATGCCCTGAAAAGACAAAAAAATAGCTGCTTATAATTACAGTTTCACAATGCGGCGTACTGGAAAAATAAAAATATATTTAGGGAAACAAGAGGAAGGCCTGTTTAATTGAACAGTGGCTTTTGACTGCAGACAATTGTATATTGCTGTGTTAGGTTGCTATAAAAATATCTCATCTCCTGGGATCAGAGTGTGTGAACAGAGTACAGAGCAGTTTATAAGACAGCTATTCTCAGAATCACAGCCGCATCAAAAACATGTCTCACCTACAGACAGTCTGCTAATTGTGTTTTTTTTTCGGACTGCTTTGGTGGGATAATCAAGAGGCACATTTATACTGCAACAATGAATTGGGATTTTGAAAGTGGGACAATCCTGAAATTCGATGGTGAACCTTATGAGAAGAAGCGAAATTTTTTGTTCAGTTACAGGGGTAAAACTTAAGGAAAGAAAAGAAAAAAATAAAGCACGGAAAGAGCTAATGTTATGTAAAAAAACACAGCATATGTATAATCAATTTTCCTGTTTTTCAGCCAATTTATTATTTTTTCCGCTTATGAACAACAACTTTTGGTACACAATAAAAGCTGCTTGTGGTTGGTTTGATTAATCTAGGCAACCATAAATGATGCAAAACGTAGGCATTTGGAGTGTGTGATAGTGCTTTCTATGTAGAAAATGCCATTGTATGCTACTAAAAACTAAATTAAATCATAGCAAAATAAAAAAAAAAAACTGGCCATTTTTTTAAACTGAATATTAAACTTCTAGGTGTCAAACAAGCCCTTCTCCACCAGCAGTAGTAGTCGAATGTTCCTGACTCGTGTTTTATAATGAGGGTGAGTGATTCTCAAAGGATTTTTTAGAGCTGAAGGCTATTCACTATAGAAGAGCTGCCAGGATTTTATTTGTGTTCCCTACACTTACTTAACTTATTAAGTATAACTTATGTAGTTATTACCCCACATGATGTTGATATGTCTCATTTTGTTTTGAAAAGCATCAGCCTCGTGCTACATGACGAGCGGTGTGTGACGTATATTTTTATTTTTGATTCAGCTTCCAATTAAAAGCCATTATTGAAAATACACTGCATACCTGCTTCCTTCATGGCTACTGCATTAGGCTCTCCCTTCTCTCTCTCTCTTTCTCTCTCTCATCTCTCTCACTTTTTTCTCATTGTCTTTTTGCTTTCACCCTTTTAGTGTCATCTCATCTCAGGGTTGGATCTTGTTGGCTGTGGTTAATTAGAGGCCCTTAAAACATCCTCAGATCTGAATTTCTGATGTGTTTATTAGTCAGCGTCTGCATTTGAATTGAGAATGCCTGATGCATCCTAATGCTACTTTACTCGGGGCACAGCTCCCAGCTCGCACTGCAGACACAAGCAGTTTTTTTCTTCTAAAAGGAAGTCTGAATTTATTTAATGTAAGTTATGAAATTTACTGTATGAAGTGGCATTTGATTTATTGACTGATACATTACTGCCTTTATATTTAACTTAAGCACATATTAGCAAGACACTTCTGTGAGATTTGATATGACATATTAAACTTGTTTAAAGGTTGCCATCTGTGAATGACTGTAGAATTGTTATGGAATGTGGAATAAATGATTTATGTGTTTGAATGTCATTTCTGCCTTTCTGAAAATTGCAAGATCCAATCAGATTGCCTGACAGCCACACAATTTCCTGACGTTAGGGTGCCCGAGTTTTCATTAGTTTGGCAGGAAATAAAATTGTGTTACATAGATTATATTGTCTGTGTAACCAAACCTTTATAAAACATGTTCAGACTTTTTTTTGAAGGCACAGATCAAAGTCTATTACTTTTCTACCCTGTGTAGTGTACAACCACTCGCTAAAAGTCATGCCATAATTTGAATTAATCCACACTAATCTTGAACAGTTTCAGGTGAATTTACCCCTAAACACAACATTCTGTAAACAAAATAGACTGTGATTAGTTGCTTCAAAACTCTGACACAAAGTCAGATGACATCATCGTTAAGTGGGCGGCGGCTTCTGGCCACAATATGCTGCAGAATGGACCAGACTTTGTACTGGTGGTCAAACCACCATTTGGCTCTGTGAGTCTAGGTCTGATTTGACTGTTACAGCTCAGATATAATTAGACTGTTACATTTCAGATTCATTGGGATTTAGTGCGCACAAACCAATGGACATGTAATAACAATCCATTGTAAGAACAGAAATTAGAAACCACAGATACAAATGGAAATGTCACAGAGGTGGGCAGTGCTAATGAACCGAGCTCTCTCAGGGACTTATGTGTGGATGATCCCACCAGTTTGAAAGACCTTCAGCAATATTAAGTGTATAATCCATGCTGAGAAACAGCGGCTCCATTTAGAGACACAAAATCAGTCTGTTATCCTGCATACTGAGCCACTGGCTGATTGGAAGTGCATGTGTGTGCATGTACAGAGATTTGTTTGTGCTCGTCTGAATGATTGTGCACTCAAATTAAAAGCAAAACATTCCCGGTGCAGTAATTATATGGAGACAATCAGTTTGTTAGTTCATTAAACTCTTTTAAGATGACCCGCTATTCATTTAACTTAATAAATGGATGCAATGCCTCAAGCAGACATGTAGATTGCATTACATCAACACAACCCTAAAATGTTTGCGAGTGTGTGTATTTATAGCTTATAGTTTGAGACTAAAACTAATTAGCTAATACGGTTTGATTTTCTTTTAAAGTCTGCCGCTCAGTTAAAGTAGGGAAAAATAAAAAACTGATTATGGTTTTTGCGCCCACACACACAGCTGAAGGAGTACTTTAGATATATCAAGAGTTTCTGAGTACAGTAAGTAATTACTGAAAGATTGTGTTCAGACCCTAATTATTGGTGATTTGAGTGTCTGGTGTTGCAGGTCTGTAGTGCTGAATCATTGACCTCTAGTTGACTCGCAGAACCACTTTCTGCCTCGCCAAACAAATTGTCTTGTTGGGTCACTAAACTGTCAAAATGAGGATAATTTGACAAAATTAGGTTAAATCAGTCAG
>JAZGTK010008666.1:0-18041 GCA_036877625.1 Ambastaia sidthimunki | reverse complement strand
CACATTATATAAGTAGACTACTAAATTGTACAAAACCCCCTAAAATGTTTGTAGATCATATCTGTAGAATCTACAAAACATACACATGTACTGTGAAAATCAAGACAAAAGTCTAGTTCTGAACTCAAGTATACCTCAGCACATATTTCAACAAGAGAATGTCCTCATCTGACATTCCTGTTGGCAATAAAGGACCTTGTGGTTTGCATTCGGCAATCCTTATATCACAATACTTCTCTTTTTACTAAGCAGAACTTTTCCAATACACTGCTTGAGTTGCAGAGGTGATGCACCCTGATTAATCACTACCATGACACTGACTTACTGCCATGGCCTAGTTTTCTTCCCAAGGTAGGAATACACTTACAGTATCTAATTATGTAATAATCCCCAGTCTTTCCTCTATGTAAATTCTGTAGCGGCGCCGCCCTGCCTGGGAATAGGTGCTGTAATTACAAAATTTGTGAAATTTGCATATTACTAAATATTTTGCAAAATTTTCTTCTGTGGGGGCATGCCCCCGGACCCCCCAGGTGTTGCTACGGTTACCGACACAGCTGCTACAAAAATTTCTAGTTAAAACGCTGAATCCCACTATGAATATTTAAACAGTGATGCAGACTGCATAGCCATTAATAAAGCAATGTGAAAAGTGACAATGGGTTCGAACCTTCATCTCTGGATGCATGCAGCGATTGACCATTGTGCCAAGAGCACTGGTCGGGCAGACCGTAACCAGACCATTCCCTCCTGGGGGCAACACTGCCTTCTTATCCTCATAGAAAGCTTCCAGTGGAGAGTACTGGCCTGGACATTGGAGCTGGTGCCTGCAAGAATCAATGTTTAAACTTCAATGGTGTTGTTAATAAGCAGTTCTTTTAACAGGAAGTTGTTTTATAAGGCAGATATTAGTCTCAAAATGTATGAAATAAAACAGCAACTGCTTTTTCACTGGATAATTATTTCTATTTTTTATATTGTAAATCGTTAATGCACGATGCATTTTGTTTTTGTACTGTAGTTTTAGAATGCTGCATAATTCAGCAATGAACAGATAAAACAATATGATACCATCCATGTGACATCACATGCTTCTCAGAGCTTATGCAGCGTTTCCCCTAGAATTTTTTGTAGCAGCGATGTTGTGTTGGTAACCATAGCAACACCTGGGGGGGTCCGGGGGCATGCCCCCATGGAAGAAAATTTTGCAAAATATTTTGTAATATGCAAATAAATTTTGCATATTACAGCACCTATTCCCAGGCGGTCTCCCATCCGCACCGCTGCAGAATGTATATAGGGGAAACACTGCTTATGTTAAATAGAAGTCTACAAAATAAAAACAGAAATAAGTGTTGAATGTGAGGCAGGAAGACACTCACCGGACCTGATTCTCCAGGAAGTGCATGTAACGGTACAGCAGTGTGTAAGAAGGAGACAAAATCCCAACAGATTTCATCCGAGCCCCTCGTTCCAGCTCACTCTCCACTGGCATGTTGGCAAAGCATGCTAGTCCGAAGTAACATCCTTTACGGAAATATCTACATAAGACGGAGACACGTTTCTACAGGATGAATAAACAGCTTCACGCACTAAAATCCTGTAAATCCTGTCTGGGTCATGCACATAGTAAATACAATATGTACCAAATAAAGTACTAAATGCACATACTAAATAAAGCATATATATAAAATAGGATCAAATGAGATTATTCCCACATGAAGTCACTTGCAATCCGATGAGAGCCACTGGCCATAGACTTGAATTCAACACCCTCCAGGTTCACATCTTGAGGTAGGCACCATTCTATCATGTTACCTGTAAAATACAAGAGGTCTTTTGTAAACAACTGTGATGCTGTTAAGCCACATTTTAATCAAATGTTTTTGTATTTAACAACAGCAAGAACTTTCCAAACCGCTCAAAAGAGGAAGTACAGTACAGTACATATGATGACCGTCCATATGATGACTTATACAACTCTCACTTCACGCATTTTGTCACCCATAATGAAAATGTGCATCTGTCACACACATTACCACATTCAAAAGGAAAAAGTTATATTACACTGGCTTATATTACATTGATTTATTTATTATTATATCATTTTACAGTTTGTCATCATTAATCAAACCTCACCCGATCTCGTGTCGAAAGTCACCACAAAAACAGCAACAATTTGATCCTTTTCCTCCCATTCAGCGATTCTCCGATCTCTCACTGACAGTCCATGAAAGGCGCAGTCTCCTTCCTCATCGGTAGCAGACGCATCTCCTCCCGGGCCGCCGTGTTTACGGGGGGAACGTGTACTTTCACGTGTAACAGCTGTTTCGCTACTCGTTCTCGTCGGGCTGGTGCTCCGAGAGATATCTGCCCCTACACCGCCCTTAGCCGGGCAATTCGATAAACCGGACTGCGATAAATCCTCCGTCTCCGACGACGGAGCCGATGGGGCAAGTTCGGCTGGAGGGATCTCCTCCCAGTCCAGCAGCGGAGCGCGATCCGACTGCTCCACCATAGCGCTTGTCAATACTGACTATCGAGGAAAATCTCACAGGCGTCGCAGTGGGGTCGGTCACAGCGATAAACCACCAAGCGTGAAACTCAGCATAGCGGTTTTAATTCAAAGCTTTCCGAAATTTAGCATCATTCGCGACGGGGCAACAGACGCTACGCAGGCGTACACTGTTGTGATGACGTCACGCACTTCCGCTCACGTGGTGGGAGAGGGTCGCTTGTGATCAACCTTCTCCCACCCGAAAAATAAACAGTAATACGCAGTGTGACGTTTCCTGCGTAATACAGCGATATAAATATAATATTTATAATTATTGAATATGCAAACGAATCTAATGAGGTTTCCTCAACACTCAGAATTCATGTTTATGCGTTTACTGTTTGTTTTATCTAAATAAACTAAGAAAATGTGTGTTTTTATAGAGGTCTAATGCTTAGCAGTAGTTAATTGAGGGCGGCGTTTCCCCGCCCATTGTTAAAGAACCTCATTAACACACAGGCGCTGAATTCACACGAGGGTTTATCTCAGGGTAAGTTGCGTTTGCCGTTATGTTGTTCAAATCAGCATATTAAGATCTTAGATACACCTTAAACTGTATTTTGAGAGAATCCATTAATGTTTTGCTCAAGATGTTCGCAATGGATTTTAGAGGCCTGAACTTTAAAACCCTGCTATAGAATTTACTCAAATAACGTGGTTGTCAAATGTCACCAAACATTGGGAAAAGAATGTCTGGTTGTTAAGCATTAATAGATGAACTAAGGGACAGTTTTGCAGCACCTTTTTTCTTAAGAATAGCGTGTTTGATCTCAATAAAAAATTGTGAATGTGTGATTTCGAACTGCATTGATTTTCCTGACTGCAGTGGCTTGAAATGGCCTCTGTGAAGGCAGCGCAGCAACATCTGAACTTCTCCAGCAGTGGTGAGGAGGACAGCAGTGATAATAGTTTTGATGAATGGGCGCACAGGGCTGTACCAATTAGAAGCCCCTCCGCAGCCTGTCGAACGCCCCGGGTGCAGCGTCACCGTGCCACAACTGTCACGGTTTCTCCATCCATTCCCATCTCTCCTATACCTTATTCTGCCTGGAAAAAACTCCGGCTATGTAACTCGCCCAGTACGCCCAAGGTGAGATAGCAGAACATTTTAATGCGTGTTAGTTTCATGTGCTGAGAATCACTATGTTCAGTAATCCTCCATTAATGTGGTTTCAAATTATTAATGCATTTAAACAGTTGATCGCATTGAATTTCCTTTCAGAGTTTGCTGTCTAAATCAACTCTGCCCTGCTCGAGCAGCAAGCCATGCCGCAGTCAGAGATTACTTCGTTTGACTACTGCATTCAATTGTGTACCCTCGGTGAACATTAACCCTTTCACGCCAGACACAGTGCATAGGAACCGTGAGCACCACAAAAGAAAGAGCCAAACGAGTGATGATGAGGATGATGTACAAAGGTAACACGGCTATCGCAAGCATCAAGGCCTTTGGTGGAACGTTTGTGAACGTCTGGATTTGCTAAAAGTATCTTTATGCCAACAGACCTAAAGAATCTCACAACTCATCAGAGGATGAAAATTTATACCTTCCATCAAAGGTATGGTTTTAAAAAAATGTCCCAAAGACTTTTTCAACTAGTTCTTCTGTGTAGTAGGTTTAAAAGTGCCATAATCACACACAAAACTTTCTAGAACAAAACTATGTTCTCTCTCTCATGTGATCTTCCATCTGTCGGCCCTCAGAGGCCAGCAGTGCCAGCCCGCATGCTGTCGCGCTATGAGAGTGAGTTTCTAGAACTGGGCTGCATCGGCGTGGGTGAGTTTGGTGCCGTGTATCGATGTGTGAAGAGGCTGGATGGTTGCATGTACGCCATCAAGCGCTCACGCAGGCCGATTGCAGGTTCTGCCAATGAGTGAGTCAGCACTGCCAGCCACACGATGCATCATAACAACAAGGCCATTTTTAACATCCCCTTTTTCAAAACAATTTAGACATTTATTTGTTGGAACAAACAGTCCTTTTTATGGCTGGGTTAAGATGGATATCAATCAGAGATCTGGTCTTGATGGGACAATGTTGATAGCAGACACTAGTAAATGAATGAAAAATGCATCTTGGATATTTCTAGGTTTTTGAAATGTTTTGTATTTTCAGGCAGCTGGCTTTAAAGGAAGTATATGCCCACGCCGTGCTGGGACATCACCCTCATGTTGTGCGATATTACTCTGCGTGGGCTGAGGATGACCACATGATTATACAAAATGAGTACTGTGATGGTAAGGCAGAGAATCACAAAACTACATGGACATACAGTTTACAGTGTTGAAGTTTACTGCCACTTTTGGCTCCAGTTTCATTGTCCATATGTTGACTGTTTGTTTAACCTCTTTGTGTTGTTCTGTTTCCTATTGCAAAGAATCTCATACATTGTATTTTTGTAGGTGGCAGTCTCCATGATGCTTTAACTGAAAAGGGAGAGCAGGGGGAATACTTCAGCATGCCAGAACTGAGAGATCTACTACTACAGGTCTCTATGGGACTGAAATATATCCACAGCTCAGGCCTGGTGCATCTTGACATCAAACCCAGTGAGCTTTGTCTCTTTCATTGTTTCTTGCTTGACTTCACCACCTGCTATAAAAATAAACACCTTGTGAGTGGCAAATGCTAAAATTTCCATACCTTTCAGGTAATATTTTCATATGCCGTCGACCTAGTTCTAGTGCTGGTGGTGAGGGAGAAAGTGATGATGATGACGATGAAAGCCCTTCCTCAGGAGTTGTATATAAAATAGGTATCTTCCTGCCTTGCCTTTATTATCCGTGTTTTGAATATTTTAGTTTGACTAACAGCAATATAGATAAAACATCATGTCATTAACAGCAGATCTTATTGGTCCAATGCCCCTTGTTCATCAGGTGACTTGGGTCATGTGACATCGGTCTCGAACCCGCAGGTAGAGGAAGGGGACAGCCGCTTCCTGGCCTATGAAGTCTTGCGAGAGGTACAACATCCGTTTTAAAATTGAGCATCCAATTGACTGTGATCTTGCATATAAACTTCTCTCTCCTGCTCACAGGACTTCACCTATCTGCCTAAAGCAGATATTTTTGCACTGGGCCTTACAGTGTTGTTAGCTGCTGGAGCTCCACCACTTCCACAGAATGGAGATGACTGGCACAGCCTGAGGCAGGGTCAACTACCCAGCCTGCCCCAGGAGTTAACACCACCCTTTAAAGACCTTATAAAGGTACTGTTGAGAGGGACAAAGCGGTGCATGTGTAACAGGTTTTGTTGAGCTGGTACATTTTTTGGTTGTTCATATTTCCCAGATGTTTACCTTTTACATCACGTAGAGAAATTAGATATGCTGCAGTGTGTGTCTTCCTCCAGCAGAGGGCATAAAACTGACAGCTACACTTTGTCAGTGGATTTTTTTCATTGCTTTATCTGTGGTCAGGATGGGAGACATAATGTGAACGATTGATTTGCATTTGACAGATGCTGTTAGACCCTGATCCTACTTTAAGGCCATCTGCGTCTGCGTTGTGTCGGCACAACGTACTGCGCAGGGAGAGGGCAGGAAAACTGGCTACACAGTTACGCAGAGAGCTCAATGTGGAAAAGTTCAGAACGGCTGTGTTGGAGAGGTGTGTTATAAAGCACTGCAATGATGAAAATCAATGTCTTGGTTATAAGCATAAAGTTATTTGTCCTTATTTGATTTTTAAGACCTTTTTTATTTCACCACAGGGAACTCCAGGAGGCCCGGCTGGCTGCTACCTCTCCCAAGCAGTTATCCCAACCGGGGTCAATTGTAAGAGCTGGGAAGAAGCTTGTGGGCAGAAGTGCCGCTCGCTCTATGAGCTTTGGTTTTCCTGGATACTAGCACTGAATGATTTTAGCACTGGATTTGTCATGCACTGCTTGTGCAAACAGGCCTACGTACCCTGTCTGCAATACAACCAATTTATTTTGGATTACACACCATGTGTCACTAAACTGAAATTTAAGATCCTCTTTGTCTGACACGTCAAAAATTACAGCTCTTATATTTGGTGCATTACGTAACATCCTTAAACGTGACTGTACGTTTGCTATTAAACATGGCACGTTTTTCCTGTCAAAACTAGTGTTTTTTTAAAACTGTAAATAAAGATTTTAAATGTTTTGCTGAGTGATTGTATATAAAATCGCGTACTTCTAGTTTAATCAGTTTCCCTGCGGAGACTTTAACTTCCTTTCTGCGGTATCTTCAATTTTTTCAGTTCATGTGGTGATTCAACAATTACTTTAATGAATACTGAAACTTTAAATGTCTGTAAAACGAAGAAACAGCCTCATTTCTGCTGCATCATCCTGATCTTTCTTATCTTAGCAGCCACAATGACACGACGGGAAACTCATTTCCAAAACCCGTTATACTTTTGCGACGGAATAAACGGACAAAAATACTGTTAATCTTTTGCAGTGTGTTTATTTCTGTTACTGTGCGTCATTCTTGACATTTACAAAGTGTTGTAATGTTTTATGTAGTCATGTATTTCATTGAGTAACGTTAACGCTCATTCAAAACCAGCATGTTTTCACATGTTGACGTTTTCTGTGCGTCTGGCCACGCCCCTCGCGTCATCACGCAAGAAAAGCGGGGAATTCTTCCTCTACGCGCACAAGTTGTTTGTTATGCTTTGACTGGAGGTCTACGTAAGTAAAGATGGGTTATTATTTAACTAAAAAGTATATAAATAAGACTTTACACTATTTAAACATTATTGCTTTTGCAAATATGTTGTGTATCCGCGGCGCTAGACTGAAATCATTCGCTTGTGTTTTTCATAGTTTGCTGGCTACGGTGATCTGTGACATACATCTGGGTTTAATTTGTGTGAATCAGAGGTTTGGACTTAAGTTATACAAAACGGGTTCGACTCGATCGGATCTGAAACTAGTATTTCTCTAGTAAACACGTCAACATGCGGCTAATTGGAAAAAAAACATTAGCAGTGCGATATCGAGTACGGGTCGTTATCTATGTGCTAAAAATAAACGGAGACTAATTTGTGATACTGTATTTATAACAATACTGTATTAAAACAGGCGCTAGCTAGTTAGCTGTTTTAAATCTGACCTAGACGACGTCAGTCAGTCACTGTTGACATTGATGCAGTTTATAGTTTTATTGTATTAACCAGTATTAACTGTTACCATCTTGCCAGCAACAAGCAAACAGGGACTTTCAGGACTTGACACCTAGATCATTTAATTGCTGTTTCGCTTCAGGAAATCATAGACTCTGATATGCAAACGATGGTTTGAATGCATGACTGTTATTCAAAATACTCAATTGCATTATTTATTTGCTTCACCTTCAGAGTACTTACACGAGGTCCTGTATGGCCAATGGTGCAATGGACCGCAACAAAAATGTTGACAGTTTTCCTGAGACATCCCTCGTCCTCATTGCTTTCCTTAAGCACAAAGACAGTGACTTTAAAAGAGAGTTTGACGAGCATAATGAAAATGTAAAACTGCATACCAACCATAGTTACATTGAGAGTGATGGGGAAATACAAACGGATGGACACGGTTTCCCACTCAACTACAGAGAGCTTTTACAGGACCTACAGCAACAGGTTCAACCTCAGCTGCCAGGTATTATGGTGAATTCAGGCTAATTGGCCCAAAGGTGTCATGTGAAATGTTTCCTTCTGATCTTATTGGTTACATGGTTATTGTGATATTCAAACAAGTTAATCCTTTCAAAGTATTAGTTAAATGCAGTCATTCTTGCTTGGCATTGTCACAACTGTAAAAACTAGTTGTGGGACTAAATGAACCCCTATTTGCCAGTGCAGTTCCAAGTCATGAAAACAAAAAGATAAATGTTTGACACAAATTTCGTGTTTTTTTCCTTGTTAAAGTGAGAAATTAATCCATCTTTGCTTTCAGCCTTAGACACATTTAATGTTATCCATTGAAATCCAATGAAAGGTAATGACCTTGTCCATGTTTTTTGTTTTCTAATATGCATTTGTAGGTAGAGATCTCTGACCTAAACTTTTGTAGTTTTTGTCTAGATTTCTGCTGTTTAATATCATTCTATTGTAATTCCTCATCTCAGTCGATGTTGAAGAGCTTCAGGCAGCAAGAGAAATGGCTGCAGAGCTAATCAGAATTGCAGATCTGTTGGAGAACAGAGTCCTCACTCGAGCTGCTGAGCGACTAACCAAGAAACTCGACACTTCCCCTTTGCAGGTTAGAAAAATTGCTCTGTTGTAGACAAATCTTAATTTCCAGTTTACTTAAACCTGGCATGAGTTAGTACTCATGGATGTCAGAAACTATCGCCTTATTTTATCTGTGTTGTGATTTGCAGGTTTGGTCAGGCCATTTATCTGAAGGAGTGCAGAATTTACTTCACCATGTGCCCGGTGCCAAAGAGTTTAACAAGGAACTTGTGGAGATGGCCTTTACTTTTGCACTTATGAAGACAGTGTGCAGACATGCACCCCGTTTTCTGTTTCAGCTTTATGACACTGTGGTGCAGTATTTTCTACCACCCAGGTCCCAGTGATCCCTTCCACTGGTGCTATAGTGAGATCTGTGTACCCGGCTTCCGTCTATAAAGTGATGTATATGTTTGTGTATATATGTCTAATACATTTGAACACCCTGTTACTTTGTAAGGACAGATGTATTTTCTTATCCTCCTTAGTTGATGCAGTCATAGTTTTTGTATTTTGTGTTTTTTTTCTAAAAGGGTGAAACCACAGTAGCATTTTTTCCATGTTCATTTGAATTTTGTAACTTGTTTAATGCTTTAAAATGATTTACTACTGTGTAAAAAAACTAAACAAAAATTAATAAAGTCATTGTTTACATTGTTTTTGTGAGGTGTTGAAGTGAGGTGTTCTTTTAATTGCCATAAAAAAATAATTAAAACTATTGATATAGTGCCACATAAACCAATTTCATACATTTGTGAAATGTGATGGTTTATGAAAAGTGATAAAAAATACCTTAAAAACATCTTAAATCGATACACAAAAGACCAGGTTTACCTTTAACAGAATACACTTTTATTTCACAGCTTTTGTCAACAGTACAAAACACCTCACTGGCAAAAAAAAGAGCACTTTTTCTCTGAGGTGAGATTACCAACCCCTGACACAGCAGGTGGGGCTTGCCTGCAGATGTGACTTCTGCTTATGGTTTCTTTAGTTTTGTTATTTGGATAGGCACACAACAGGGAAAGGCAAACGAGACTGTGCCGAGCAGTCATAAAGAAACAGCAGCACAAAGTACAGATGACGTGTTAACAACAGACAATACTTTGTGTGATATGTGTTCTAAGAGACAGAACACAATAGTAAGTGGACATGATTGACTATATATGGTTCTGAAAGGAATTTAAGAGACATTCGGGTCCCCAAACCTGAAGTTAGCATATGATCTCAGGCGATTGTATAGTTCAAAAAGCAAATAATTTTTTACTCTAGAATTTCTAGAATTCATTTGGATGTTCTGTTAATCTGGAACATGGAGATTAAAGATTAAAAACCTGTACTATTGATCATATTCTCTCTTCAGTACACACAGGTGTTAACTGAAAGTGGGCTGCTTTGACCCAGAATCAGGGACATTCACAAAATGCAAGATTAGAAAAGTAAATATGCCTTTCTGCCTCTTGCATTTTCTGACACTAGATAAATTCAGTCAACGGTGGCCTGTTGCCATGACAAAATCACCTCTGCTGGTGTATTATTTTCAAACTCACACATACACAAGCAATATCTCTATTATATTTATATTATAGGCCAACATTTTGTACTGTAAAGAACATAAGGTCACATAATGAACTGCTGTACACTGAGCATTGACAACCATTAACTAAACATACAACAGAAGGGGTTTCCCTTTTGCAGCTGTGGCCTAGGCTTCTAGTTTTAGTTTATAAATGGGGGAAATTTAAACAAAACCATGCATGCAAGTCTCAACAGACATTGTTTATTTTAGATTCACCATATAGAGGGTGTGTTGAGGCTTTGCTGTAGGTCATTGAAGAAACATGTATTTGGAAGTATTTTGGGACTCCACACTGTATTTAATGATAATTCACACAAAGCCAAATTTATCACTTACATATCATACCAAGTCCAAAAAACAAGCAATCTGAACAGGCAAAGACTATAAAGTTTTGCATTATATTTCATTCTGATACACGAGGTAAAATCATAACTATGCACTCATCACACAAACCTGTGCTTTAAAATCAAAAATAATTTAAATCAACAAACATGCTTCACTAACAAAACAAAATAAACATTGTGTATTAATTAACGTTCAAATATCACAGGCCTCGCTATTGTTTACATTAGGCAAACAGGCAAAACCTAGGCCACAGCCAGTGAACAGATCACTGCCGTTCACAAATACAGACCCCACAAACCAAAAAGAAGTATTTGCCTCTGTCCCCACCCAGTAATTAAACTTGTTTAACAGAATAAGAAACTAAACCAACAGAAGAACACAATGAAAAAGAAAACATGGGGAACAGAAGAGAAAATGGTACGAGTATTTTTCTGATAAAGTGCAGCTTTTGGCAGCACAGTGGCCCAGGCTTCCATCAGGGCTAAAGATCCAGTGAGATCACAGACTGTCATGGACTTTTTACTTCTTCTTGTAGGCCAATGCTCCACAGACCAATACTGCAGCGAGAGCCACTAGGGCAGCACTACCGTACAGCAGCACCGGAAAGTCAGAGGACTCAGATTGTGGCACAGAGTGTGTCTGCACTGGGGGCTCAGCAGAGGCTGAGACAGGAAGTTCTTGGACTGGAGAGGTGGCCTTTTGCTCAAGCCTTGGAAGGGTCTCCTTTAGGATTTCTTGAACAAGTTCTGGTTCTAGATCAAGTGGTGGGGTAGAGACAGGATTTTTGACTGTGGATGTTGACTGTGGCTCCACAGAAGCTGAAACAGGCTCTGGCTGAACAAGCTGGGATTGAAGTTCAGGATCAGGCACAGGGAAAGCGGTGACAACAGCAGCATGCTGGGCTGGGTTGTCTATCTCTACTGAGGCTGGAGGTGGAGCATCACTTACTTTAGGCTGATTCTCAGTGACAACATCTGGTTCCTCTACAGACACAACTGGCTCAGATGGCACTTCCTCTCGGACAGCAGCAAGCTCACTTTCACTGCCTAACACGCTAAGAGTGCTGCTCTGAAGCTCCGCCTCCTCCATAGTTTCTCCACCCTCCTCGAGTAGTTCAGCATCTTCACGTTCTACATGAACAATGTCAGAGTTCGAGGAGTTGTTCTCGCTTTGCTCCTCAGCTAAGGCCAGACCTTCAACACTGTCCAGACTCTTGGCATCTTCTGGGTCCATCATACCAACCTGCGTCCAAGACTCTTGTCCTATCAGAGAAACAGGAAGACTCTCTGTCTGCCAGGAAGCTGGCCCACTGCTGTCCTCCACAGTCAGTAGAGATGCAGGTGGACTCAGCTGATCTGAGGCCTGTTCACCTGACAGGATGTAGATGTCGTTACTGTCTTCTGCAATAATCACTCCAGGGTCTTCAGTTTCATCCAGACTGAACACAGTGCCCTGTAATATAAGAGCAAATACCAATTAGTTGATTCATTACAAATGTTTGTTGGAAAATCTGAGCAGAAATCTTTTTATATACAGTATACAAACAAATCTCTTAAATTTTCACTGATGAAATGGTACATTATGTAAGTCCACATGCAAGTAACATTCATAGTTCAACAGAAAACCATGTTCATTGCCTATTTTGCTCACTACAGACCTGAATCAAAACATGGTATTAACCAGTTTGATTAATCAACATCCAGCGTCACTCAAATTAATCTCAGAGTCTGTTTTAACTAGGTAAATAAACAGTAAACAAATCCTGTTTACACCTCTATGTTATTTAACCATTTAAAACGACTTTTACATTCTTAAGAATCTCTGACAGTCATCAACAGGCAACAGTCATCATGTTTAAAATGTGGTTTGTATCTGTTTATCAATAAAAGCTTATTTGGTCAATGATGAGTCAGAAGAACACATGCTTTGTGCTTTTCAATCTGCGGTTGAGACCACATACGCATTTCCTTAGTGTGTAAACTCGACCTCATGATTTAATCAAGCTGGCTGATCTAAAAAAAACACTGCGCTTCACATAGAAATGCAGGTGTATAAAACAGGGCTGTAACCACTTTAACCTCACATTTACTGTTATAATGAAAGAAAAACGAAACCTGTTCTTCTCATACGTACAATTAACCTCAAAACACACTGCTACATTGCATTTCATTTCTGCCTTGTTGATCATTTAAAGAAACTTTTCTTTGGAAAAGTTTGCATAAGTCGATTTGTAAAATGTTGAATGCTGATATATTGAATTTTTACAATACTATACATATACATCCAATACTAAACATCCAAAGAGGCTGATAAACTACAGCTGACAAATTTGTACCTAAAACATCTTCTAGCTATTACAACTTTTTGTTTAAGATTTAAAGAAATCTTAAATCTATTTATTTAATTCACAAATCTTTTCCATCATCATACTAAGACACAATCAACATCATACCTATTTAAAACAGAGTCAATTCTAGAGACTGAATATCTTTTCAAAGGGTAGTTTATGTTAAATCAACTGACTAGAGAAGAGGTCTCTCAGAAAACCCCAATTAAGCAGCTGAACTAGCCATTCAAGGACTTTGAACTGGTAGTAAAATCTAGACAGATTTGTTGGAGTAGGTTGGAGCTAAACTCTCCAGCTCTACTGGAAAATAAATTCCCTCTTCAAAGTTTGACTAACCAGAATTAACTTATTGCAATGCAGCAGTTTACAACCACGTAAAGGAATATGATTTACTTATGTCATATTTTTGTAATACTAGTAATATTTATTTTAGACAGAGGTGTTACAAGTAAGGTAGAGTGTGGTGTGGTTCTTTGCTGCAGTATGATCTAACAGTTTGATTTAACAGTTGAACCTTTAACTCAGCATTAGGTTTCCTTTCAGACCGACTTATGGGTAAAGAGAATGACATCACAATGTGCACTGCGGTGTGCTTTTGGTTTCTGCTTGTCTACCACAACTAGGTCATGCATGCAAAACAAGACAATTTGAATTGAACCTTCTTCTATGTAAACGCATATGTTTTTGCTCATTTGCATTTTGGCAAACTGAAGACTTTCTCTTACTCATCATGTTCTGCACCCTGTGTCTCCTCCAGACCAGAGGAATAATCACATTGCAGTAATCCAACATCTGTCTCACACAAATGCTTTACAAATCACATTTTAGGCCCCAGCATCTAGCTTAAACATTTGATAGTAAAATTTGATGGTTTGATATATATATACATACCATGTACCTACAGTTGCTTTAGGACAAAAACTCATGCTTAAACATGTTTAACAAATGATCAGTGATTGTAATGCATGGGAAGTAACGTACCTACTAAATAAATATGTATTAAACCCAATGCAAGAATGCTTAGATAATACATAGTGTCTTTTACATCAGAAAAAATAATCATATAGTAAACAATGCTTTTATCACAATGTTGAATCAGTTTCTTTTGTTACGGATCCACACCAAAAATAAACATATCTTGTCTATTTTGGGTAGACAGAACATCTAGATTTGCACGTGGTTTTCCTGTGAATACTGACCATGTGGTCAGATAAACTAATAGTTTATTTACTGCCCTACGCAACCTAATTGAAGAAACTCCTGGTCTATGTTGACCAATCCTGCTCATTCATAAATACATTAAGCACTGGCATTCATAGTACACCAGCTCATTCCTTTAAAGCTGCAATCCGTGACCTCTGCCTCTCTACCGCCATCTCTGTTTGAACCATAAAATTGCAGCTTACTTTACATACTTTATTACATATGCTAAAAAGTCAAAGGAAGCCAAACTGACATTTCAAATTATAAATCATTATCCTTATGTAAAGATAAGGAGACAGTTTTGAACACTGACCTGCTATGTACTTGCTCAATGACAGTTTTTTGTTAATTAAGTTATTAGTAAGAATTGAAGTGTTAAAGCCTTTGTCCAGCTGAATTTATACAAGGATTTATCTGGTTTATTTCTGATCCACGCTTGCGTTGGCGCGGGTGAGGGTGGCTGAAGGCCTCTGTTTGCGTGATGAGAGCAGCACATTGACTCAGTAAAATTCAGTTATGTAAGAAACAGGGCTGAGTGTTCTGTTGGGTTATGTGACCTGACATGGCTGAGAACACATTCAGCACCTGCTGATATACGGACCGGGTCTCTGCAAGCAGTTTGTCCTTTCCAACACAATAACAGTCAGATTACATCACATCAAGCCATCTCATGAGTCTGTTGAGTATGACCGGGTCATGTGACACAGGCACCCTGAAGGTCAGCTTCACAGACAGGAAGGGGATTGTGAAGTGGGCTACTACTAAGACAAAATGTCTTGTAAGTGGCAAAATATTGAGAATTTGTGATCCCCTAAAAAATACAGATTATACTTGTTGGCATAAAACCCCACCAGTGGTCTCCTTTCTTTGACTCATAGGAGTAATGATCAGACCAGACAACACTGTTTCAGTGGAACAGACCATTGCCCTTTTGTGCTGTGTTAGTTTCTAAAATGTCTCCTTGCTGCTTTGCCCTGGATTTCAGAGAGCACACGCACCTCCCCTCTCAACTGGTTGAGCCTGATGTTGGCAAGTTTATGGGTTTAATTTTAAGGGAATGCATGTTTATGAAATGTATAGCTTGAATGCACTAAACTGTAAATAACAAAATTGCTTTTGTTGAAAGTATCTGCCAGATACACGTGCAGATGTCCCTGGCTTGAGCAGTGAAAATTCAAACAACTAATTTCTGTTGTTTGTCAAAACATTTATAAATAAATTATAAATAAATTGTTGCATTTAGACTGCTCATGTTTCATGATCTTTATAAATTTATTTTGCTTGCATTTCATGAATAAGGCCTATTGTGTTAAGCAGTTAATAGTAAAGACACTATATAAGACTATTGTGCTTCTGCAAAAGCACAAACAACTATATTGAGAAAAACACAATTATATTTAGTGACAATAATTCCCGTACAACAACAGGTAAAAAGACAAAACAGATTAAACATTCAAGTCAATATTTACTGTCTGACAACTGAAAACTAAAATTAAACCAAGCATGTTCATACAATAATAAAGTGTTCTTAGCTGCCACAGGTATTCAGTGACAGAAAGCTACTGAACCCAATGAAAGCACCTGAATTCAAAACATTCCCAATGTTTCCCAATCCCAATTTCAGTTCCTAATTTCACCCATCCAGGGTTCTAGAATGAAGGAAGTCTCCTACCTGCCCCTGTCCCTAAGCACACAGAACTCCTCGTCTCCAGCACGGATCACAGGAGAATGAAGGCAACGAGTGACCGAGAGGAAGTGTGGACAGAATCAAGGTTGCAGGAGACACAGTTTGTCAGAGCAGGTCTGGATTGCTCATACTGACCCCTCCTCCTGCTCAGACTCCTCCCCTCATATTCAAACATCCGCACACATCCCAACCTGTCATGCGCAGTGTGTATTATCAGTGGGAAAGCTTATGGAATCATTGAAATGTGGTCCTGCACTGGCTGCTAAAACAACAACCAACTTTGTCTTGTCATACAACTGTACGACTAGCTACAAAAGTATTACATGGATGAAATAGTCCCGTCTCAAAGAGTTCTGGATAGTCTGTGTGGTGACAAAACTTTGCTTCACGTTTATGCTTAATGTGCTTTAACATAAGTCAAACACTACCTACCAACAATCAAAAAATGTGGTATCACTTTAAGACAATGAGCATGTCTCTGGCTCCCTCTTCTGACATAGTACAATTTAATTAAACAAATGCTGAAAACATCTTATAGTTACTGAAAATTCATACAGTTTTTGAAGACTAAAGGGTTTACTCTTTGAACTACTTTAGAGCACATACAAGCTACCTGACCATGACCCCAGTAATACACAGAGTTCATGTGTGCATTACAACAAAAATAAGTACAAACAGTCTGCTGTGGTTCAGAACAATCATCCAGGTTAAACGTCAGAAAGTAAAAGGCCAGTCACTCACCCATCCTCCCTGCTGAATGATGAAGTCTGCCTGCGAGTCCTCCAGGTATCGTACACCATAATCTATCAGAGAGTCCAGCGGCCGCCCTCCAGCCAGCAGGGCCTGCAACAATACTAGAGGCACCAACACCTATATGAAGAGACAGTGACAAAATGAGAAAACAAGAATCAGTGACAGTGTTTTAACAGCACTTTAAGTGTGCAGTGAGTGTTTTTGGTTACCTTGCTCCACTCTCCCTGAGCGTGAGAGGACAGTTCCTCAACTGCTGCCCTGAAGCCCTCAAAGCTCAGATCACTGTACAGACACAAACATAATCCACTGCTGAGAGTGAACAACAGTTCTCTGCATATACAGCAGTGTCTAGACGTCTGAAGGCACTGAAATGTTTCTATATTTTGCATTTTTCTAATCACTGTTTTTTCTTTATAAATTACATTATCAGCATAACAATATCAGAACATTCTTGCGTCTTGTCCTAATGCTTTGTTTTAGATTTTTTTAAATCCTAAAACTTCGTTTATATCTAGGTTTAATTTAATTTTAGTAGATTTTTAATGCATTCTCAGACTGCTGGACCCCACTGTAATTGATTTGGCTGGCTCTTCTGAAAAACATTCAGATGACACGTTAAAAGCTCAATATTTAAGTTAAAATGTCAAGAACAGTTATTTAAACTCTCTCTGCAAGTACCAATTTATAATTGTACTCATATCTGCATGTGCAGGCTGTTTACACAATACATTTTTCCAGCACAGACTTCTGCCAAGAACATTTGCAAGTGCTGCATTTAACTACTAAACATTGTACATGAATTCTGCTCCTACAGACAAGGACCTGCTCAGAAGCATATGGACAGCGGAGGACAGGTGTGTGTCCAGGTCCAAGGAGATGCGGTCGCCCAGCACTGCCAGGCTGTCCTCTATGGAGGTCTCTGGATTAGCTGGACTGAACACTGGGGATGTATAGCGATCAAAACCAGTCCTGGAAAAAGCTTATCAGAAAGAGAGATAGATGCACACAGCTGATCCATATTTCATACAAGTGGTTTAATATGAAAACAAATACAGTGTGAAAACAACACAAGTGTCTTTACATGCTGTAATGTCCTCCTCCAGCTGTTTCAACTCATTCTCGATCTGTTTCCTCAGACTGTTTTTCCTCTCTCGTTCCATTTCCTGTGTGGAGTGTCTCTCTCCTGCTCACAATCAGATCACAGAAAACACTAAACCAGCAGGCCTAAATGATTTTAAAAGCAACCTTTTGAAGTTTGCAGGCACTACATTCCTTCAACTTCTATGTAGCCAATAAGATGCACACTGGCTTGTCTGGTCCCATACACAGTTATCTGACTGTTCATTCAAACACTGGCTTGTCTGGTCCCATACACAGTTAT
>JAZGTK010008665.1:0-18042 GCA_036877625.1 Ambastaia sidthimunki | reverse complement strand
ACTTGTAAAATGATAATGTATATTAGCTGGACTTTTGTAAGCTGTGTTTGCTGAAAGCCCTGATTAAAGAGTTCAAAGCATAAGAAATCTCTGTCAGCATTAACTCACCCTGATGTTTATCCAACCTGCATGACTTTCTTTTTTTCAGGAACACAATTCCAAAGAATGTGAAGAATTTGATACTGTTCTTTTGTCAATATAATAAAAGTGAATGAGGACTGAGGCAGTCAGTTTATATTCTGCCAAACAACTTTTACTATCCATTAAAAAGAGGGTTAATGACACAAATGTTATTTATTTCGTTTTTTGATGACTATTCCTTTAATCTTTAATGTTTAATTAACCGTTTTAATTATTTCCTTATTTTGTTAATTATTTCCTCTCCTGTTTTTTTACAAGCACTATTATGGTAATATTCTGATTTTTTTTATTAGCTGTATATGTTTTAAACAGATATTTTTTTTAAACAGACTGTTGTGTAGACAGATAAAGTTCAACTATATTTATCCTACTAATTAAAGAAGGTTATGTGGCAGGATTTTGAATTGAAAGGAATTACATGCAGGAAGTCGTTCAAGCCCCATTATTGCATCAGCCTCAAATGGGATAATTATACTTAATTATAATAATTGGTTACAAACCTGTCAAGACTCATAGCGGTCATGACTGCAGCACATGCCACCTGGTTACAGTTATCCAGAGATGTGATGATTGTACAGAGGGCGCTGCCGAAGACCCAGTGCCCTCCACGCGCCCACTGGTGAATGAGGAAGGGCATGACGGTCACGTGGACCAGGTCAGCCACAGCCAGGTTACCCACATACACGTCTGGTACTGTCTTCTTAGCTGACCTGCAGAAAAGACACGAAGGGCTTGTAGTGATCGGGGGTCGTGTGAAGGAAACAATGGTTGCAAGCAGCAATACACCCTGTTATATTATCTTTAGTGGCAGCGGTCCTGTTGGGTCATTCTGGAGAAGAAAACCAATTGAAGGATATTTTATGAAAATTTTATGAGGCGTTTTGAAGATGTTGCCCCTTTAAAAGTAATTTCCACGGTCAATGTCCATAAACCTCCAAAAACAGCACATACAGTATAGCTCATAATAGGCTTGTGCTTATTTTAAAAATTGACATTTTTATCAATTGTGTTAAAATACTAAATGTTATGACTTTTTCAAAATCTGTTAATAACGTGATAACATATCACAAACTAATTGGTAGAGCATTACGTTTGCAACGTAAAGGTCGCGGGTTCGATTCCCATGGAATACAAATTTTGACAATTGTATATCCTAAATGCGCTGTAAGTCGCTTTGGATAATAGTGTCCATAATTAAAATATACAATCTGACTATGTAGGCTATTGTCTTTGATAAATGATAAATGAAAACTAAGTAAATAAAAGATAAACAAAACACACGCGAGTTTTTTTCCATCCACCTGCAAACCTACCTTAAAATAGTGACCAAAACAAGAACATTTCCAACAAGCCCGGTGGAGCACAGAAACCCAATAAATGCGGGAAGGATTTTGGTCTCCGTGACATGAACAATGTTATAATATTCATCCCCTCGGTATCCAGATACTGTCTCGTTAGTATGTGACCCATTGTCTAATCTGAGCGTTAAGTTCCAAACAACAGGTTCAAACTCCACCATGGCGAGGACTTCAGCAACGGAGAACCGAGCCAGAGGCTACAGATCTGCAAATAAACCCGTTTAGAAGATCATTTGAGTTTCATTCAGTACGAGGACAATGCGGTGGAATTCATCACTGGTACTTGAACGTCTGTTAAAACTCGCTGGTGGTTTCAGCATCTTCATTGCGCACCAACGTCTCCACTTGTGCCAGTGCGCGCACACTATTGCGCACTGCCCATGACGCACTGCATCTCGATCAATCCACAGGTTGCTCACATTGCATTGCACAATATATATTTTTTCACTTTGATCTTCTTCTACCGTTGAAACAGTACTAAATTAGATTTACCACTAATAACTTTATTTACATTTACACTGAAGTTACAACGGAATAGACGCGAGGATAAGCATGGAAAACGCTTTGGGCAAAATTAGTGCGATACATAATTAAATCATTCTAAACGAAAGGATACAGGAAAAGGAAATAAATTTTATTTGTATGGCTCTTGTATTTTGTTTAATTACCATCTTAAAACTGCATTGAACTATTTTCTTGTGTTTATAAGCGTTGGACAGCATAGACACAGCTCACCTGCCACCACATCAAACTCCCAAGGTTATACTGTAAAGAAAATTCTTTGAATAATGAAAAGCAAACCAGGAAGCATTCCTTCAGAGTTACCTTGGATACACCCGCAGACTTGCCACAGTGCGTCATAGGTGCGCCATACAGGATACATACAATATAGATCAGAAACCCCTCCCATCTTAACATGAGACAGACAACAATTTTATATTGATTATAATATTAAAGATTTATCAAAGTACATGATAGACTGAAGTTTTTACCCATTGTAAGTTTTTTTTTTGCGTTAAACATAAATCTGTAATATGGCCTTGTTGATGCAGCAGCTATAAATAAGGTACAACATCTCCTACATAATTATCATACAAACCCCATGATTTACCACTGTAGAAATGACGTAAATGTGCAGAAGATAATGAAGATAATGAGGATCGTGACATTAGAGACACGATCCTCATTAGACATTAGAGAGAGTGTATATGAACTTTATATGTGTATATAAGTGTATATGTCGTGGGTGTTCTCAAAGGAAGCACTAGACTGGTGCGGCACCGTAGCGCTACATGTAATCACTTGGTTGTTAGTGGTGCAGATGGCAGTAATGAAGAGACTTCTCAAGGAACTGGGAAGTAAACAGCGAAACGAGCCTGAAAATAGAACAAAATGCTGTGTGCTTTTGATTCTGTCCTTTTAATGAGTACAAATGGCCTGCACAGCACAGCTGAACAAATTGACCAACAGAAATACAATTCCTTAATGGGATTTTGCATGTACTGTTAGTGGGATGTACTGTAACTAATATCAGGTATCAGCCAGACAGACAGAGCTTCTTCTGTGATTCTGAATACAGCGTTACATAATGTTTTAATGTCTTTGCTATTTAATAATGGCAAATGATAAGATGTCCTCCATTGAGTTCTGTGGCCAAAAACCATGGCACTTTTTCATAGATATCTACAGTAAATCTATCCCACAAACCACCAAAGTCTGTGTGTAATACAAGCTTTTTTTTTTACTAGGAATCAATGTTACAATATGTACCAACACAAAATGATACAATGTGAAACAATTGAGAACAAACCAAGTCAGCAAACCCAGTTTTGCTCCTTGACACTGTCGCCTTTAACTTCCTCACTAGGGGCTCAAAGACAAATTCTTCCAAGACAGTTTCTCAATAAAAATACTGCAAAGCACTGCAAAAAAAGTGACTCGATCAATTTTTTTTAAAAGGGGTAAAATAATCATCATCAAGTCTTAGCTCAGCTCTCTTCTCTGACCACATTCAATTCAATTTACATTTATTTGTATAACGATTTTTAGAATACATATTGTTTCAAAATGGCTTTACTGTTTATTGATATGATCTTGTGGTTATAAATTAAATCTCAAGACATTACATTCAAGAAAGTGGAATTTCTTCCAATCTAAACCTTGTCCAACATGGCAACTACAAAACAATTTTGGCTCTTATTAGATCACACTGCAGTAAAGGATACATACTTCATAAGCATGGCTTCATAAATCTGACTCAGAGAGTCTTGGGAAGGTTTTGATACAAGTACTAAACAGCATCAGTCTAAATGTTCCAGGATCTGTGTGAAGTGCAATTTCCAAAGCAATTAGCTAAAGAATTAAAATGTCATGGGACTAAAATAACAGCACATGCTTAATGTTATGAACTTCTTTCCTATCATAACATTTACATTGAATGATTTAGCATGAGGAAATGCACAAGTTTTTATCATACAGCAGCTAGCAATATTAACAGTACCACAATAGCAGGGCAAAGCAGAGAAATATTAAAGCCAGAGCAGGTGTTTAACAGCTTAAGCAGAAAACATTTTTCAACTTCTGGTACCAACTGATCTGTAACTGCAACGATGCATGAACGATTAATGATACATGAATCAGATACGGCAGATATTTTTCTGTTAATCGTCACGGTAAATATTAAATTCGCTTGATAATTATTAATGCTTTAAAATAACTTGACAGGAATGTATAATTAAAACCATAGAGTTTATATTATGATCATGTTCCTATGAGTATGTCCCCACATTCATCCTAATTAACTCACACAGCTTGTCAGCACCATAATTAATTAATGTCACTGGCAGCACAGGGAACTGTTTATTTTACATTAAAATTCAACAAACAATCCACTAATGCTAATATCACAGCTATAGCACAGTGGGAAGAACCTGTGCTCCTGACACATGCAAGGTGTTGAAATCAAGCGACTCTTTAAATACAGCCTGCATTATCTCTCCCACTTATTCCTGCCTGATCTTCCATGTCCTATAATTAAAGGCTAAAAAATGCATCAACAACATGATACCGTAAAGAAAGATGAGTCATATTAAGAGCTTGGCTTATTTAAAATAGCAAAAACTCCAATTACTTGTGCTCTTCGTTACACATTTTTAAACCCATCTAACAGTTTTTCCCCATACAGTTTGTAGCAATGACAGACACAACCAGTTAAATGATAAATGACAACATTCTTTATTAAAGGTATTTTTGGTTTGCAAACAGCATTCATGTTAATAATCACACTTGCACATTTAAAACGAACACGTCTTATTGTCTATAAATCTCATTGTGGTCAGTGTATGTATTGTGGGATGGTCAGAGTTTGCAGGTCTGAACTGTCATGGCGTTCTCAGGCCAGCTGTACGAGTCCACCGCAAACTCTTCATAGTCTGTGCTGTAGACGAGCGAGCGAATGAAAGCCTCTTTGTCTTGCGGCTCTGGGTGCAGCGTTGCCATTTTGTGTTTATAGGCGTATTCAACGATCTGTCAAGGTGCATGTAAAATAATAAAGGTAAAACAAAACAGACAAACAGACTTGTTTGTATCTGTATAGAATCTGTATACTGTAGCTTTATGCATGAATCTCATTCAGCTAATCATTTTAAGCTTCGAGCTTGAGGTTTAATTTAAAAGTCATTTGCATATCGAGTTAGTCTCACCAACCTTTACAGCCAACTGGGCAGAAACTTCCCGAATGCTGCTGAGAGGAGGGTACAGCCGTCCCTCCGCCAGATCTTTTTCAGTCACCAGTTCTGCAATAGCCTAAAAAAACAGGCAAAACTAATGATTACCATTGATGATTACTTTAAGCACTCTTACATAATTGCCTTGGACCCACACATACAAAGAGCTTCAAGTTAATTAGTCTCTTCTTGTTTGTTTTCCATTAGCCTTGCAGTTACTATTCTCCCGTTGTCCAGTTGTTTACCGGCGTGGGCTGTTTAAAGTAATAAATGGGTTTGTTGTGTCTGTGATCACCTCAGGAACAGACAATAACAATTACTAAAAGCTTTATCTGTGTCTCTCTGAAGTTCGATTTCGTCTGTCTCTGGTGCAGGATAACTAAACTTCGACTTTCCTCAATACTTATTCAATACTTCAATACTTATCAGAAACTCTCACTGCTTTAATTAAGAACACCAAATCATGGTCGTGATACAACTGACCTCAAAACTAATTCTCTTTTTGTAAATACAAATTAAGTCAACAAAAAATACATTTACTTTTAACATTATTAAAAAATGCATTATCACAATCTCAAAACTGAAATGATTATACAACAAAGATCTTCACAGCTACACCATCAGCAGTAGCTTCTCATTATTCTGGTCATTTAATGAGCTTTATGCACTGTACATTTAATCATTTGCAATAAATAAACATCAATCAAATTTGTGATTACAGACTGAAGGATCTAAGTATCTGTATTTTTATTGTATTTTTATTTGATAGACAAACGCATCACCTGAAGATCCATAACAGCCCTTCAGGGGCCTCCAAACAAAACTGGAGATCAATTGCTTCTGCTCTACAACTGACGACCTAAAATCAAACCCAGACCACTGGGACCACTTCACTGAAGAACACAAAAGCACTGCGTGGCTTGTTTGTTCTTTTTGTTTGTCCTTCTTCCTTTTGAAGTTCTCTCATCCTGAAACTGTCTACAGCTGCAGGGGTGAGATACAGCTTGTGCTGAGAGAACATCATCGGCGCTCTGAGTAAGAGCTGCCCAGAGGAGATAAAGGGCTTGAGTGGTGCATGCAGATTTTTCTTTACATTTACCCACGTGTGGTCTCGGTTCCTCTGTCTTTAAATGCTGAAACGACCGATCTTCCCCAGCAGCACCCTGGTTCAACAGGACTCAAACTGTCTCTCTTGTTTATACTGTCTGATGCAACCGTGCACGGCACCTGACTAACACACTGTCTGGCTGATCTCAGGTCAGCATCACCAGCAGAATATGAGACGACAATGAAACCATCGCTGCACACGAGATTTAAAGTGTGAAAGAGTTAAGAGACGATTGAATATTGTAATAGAATTTTAGGTGATATAGACAGAGCGTGTAAAAAACAAGTAAATTGAAAGAAATATAAGAGAGAAATATATAGTGGGTTTAAATAGATCTTTCATATTTAGATCACAAACAGAAGAATGGAGAGACACATACAAGTACAGTATGAGATCTTAGTAATAGATCTGTTTCCCCTAGAGAATTAAAGGGACAGTTCACCCTAAAATAAAAACTTTTACTCATCCTTATGTCATTGCAAACCTGTATGACACTAAAGAAGATATTTTGAAGTACGTTGGTAACCAAACAACAGTGGCACCCATTGCCTTCCATTGTATAGACACAAAATATTCTTTTGTGTTCCACAGACAAAATAGTCATATACTTTAGGTTTGCAATGACATAAGTGTAAATAAATGATGGAAATATGTCATTTTTGGGTGAACTACCTCTTTAAATGGAGAGGAAAAATGAGACTTAGTTTTTTAATCTTAGCTTAGTTATCTTATGTTTCTCATTTACAGGATAGGAAGAGATCTCAACAATGTCACAAACTGTGCTCAGATTTAGTGAGACACCAAAGTCTGCAAAGGTCAGGGATTTCAGTAGATTTCAGAACTCAAAGATTTCTCATCAAAGTCTTCCTAAAACCAAAGCATATGAGCTCCTGAGCTATTAAAACCTCTGAGCTATAAAATTACCTCTGGACAGCCAGAAAAGCTAAAGAAGGCTTTAAAGACTTAGGTTAAGTAGACAGAGAGATTTTATCACCTCAGCTGTAACAAGGAAAATATCCTCAGGAATATGTCTCATCGCACACGCGGTGACCCCCAATCCCACTCCAGGAAACACGTAAGCATTGTTGCCCTGACCAGGGTAGAACTTCCGCCCGTCCGGAAGGGTGACCGGATCAAAGGGACTTCCGCTAGCAAATATACCCCTTCCCTGAAACACAATCATAAACACCAAAAATTAAAAACTTGTATACATCTTCTCAGACAAACATGTACACAAAATTTCTCAAAAATGACCTCTGTGAGTGTGTAGCACTGCTCAGCAGTGCACTCGGCCTTGCTGGTGGGGTTGCTCAGAGCGAAGATAATTGGTCTTTTGTTAATGTCTGCCATAGCTTTAATGATGTCCTCAGTGAAAGCTCCTGCTATGGCTGCCACCCCTGAGAAGATACAGAAGGAGATGCAGAAGGTCTAGAAGATTTTAAGCCTGTTTTTAAACTGGAGGTTTGATCCCCCTCTTCTATCCTTGCATTTGCTCCCAGCAAATTGTTAGGTTGTAAGGATGTTACCGTAATGTTCTCATTAGTAACAAAAATATTAGAAAAAGAGAATGTTAGTCAACGTTCTGAGAATGTTCCCTATTAGCTGGGTTGTTTCACATTGCAGTCTTTGCCTCATCGATGTACCAGCGTGAGACAGCAGGGGCTGTCAGCAGTTAGTGCTTATTGTGGTCTTCACACAAGTACACAGCAGTTCAGACCCAAAATCACAATGTGAAATGAGACCAGCGGGGGGAACAGAATCGAACTCTGATTGAAAAAAACAGCCATTAGTGTTTTAGGGGCTGCTGTAACTTGTTGAAAAATAACACTATTCAGTATATACAATATATACAGCCCTACAGAGAATATACATATATATATATTGTGTGTGTGTGTGGATGTAACACCTACCAATATATATACATACCAATAATAGCAGTGGGCTTGAGAGCCTTCACAACGTCTCCAAGCTTCTTCATCTGTGTGTGTTCATGAGCAAATCTCTCTTTCTCATGGGTGAGGTGATCTCGACCCTGAATCACATAAAGACGAGAAGGGGGAAGATATTACTGGAACATTAGATACTAGATAACAATAGAAAGGGTATTTTTTTAACAAAACATGACACTATGTAACATTTATGTTGAAGACGTATGTGCAAAGGAAAGAAGATATTTTAAAAAACAGGTCCAGTAACCTCTCTGAACATTGCCTACCCTACCTTTAATTTATGCCAAATCCTTGAGAATTTGTAGTAAATCATTTTAATAATCATAATAATCATTTTAAAGAACTTAATAATTGTCATAAAGGCACCTTAACGATAAGTCCTTTAGAGTCCACCATCCAGATCTTTTTCATACACTGCTCTCGAGCAAGCCCCTCCTTCTCCATCGCCATGACGATGAGCTCGGCTATGCCCATTGCAGCCTGATAACATAAAAATGCTAATACATCAATACATTTATGCTAACATACAGCTGTATCTCAACACGCAACATTTCTTCATTTGGTTTAACATTTCAGCCTGTTAATTATTTGAAAAATGAATTAATAATGATGCATCTTTAAAGAACATGAAAAAGACACTCAACTTATAAACTATTTTATGATAGACAAAATGAAACATGGCATATTTGTGCTCTAAGGCAACAGTGAGTGTTATTTTAATGTTTAATTTACCATTTAATTCAATTTGTACTGTGTTAGTGTTTATTTGTCATGGTTCAGCTCTACAGTGTTAGTTAAGAACCAAACAACAGCTCCATAGACATTAATAAAACTCCCTTATTGAGAACAGAAAATTGATGTACTGGCCTGTGGTTACTGTTATTATACACTCATTATGAGATTATCAGCCAGACTCAAGAGACTTAGACATAATTTGCACTTTAAAGCCTGTTTATTCAGATATGTGTAGCACACACACATACCTCTCCAGCACCCTGAAACACAATGGTGTGATCTGACATTCTGCTCTTGGTAATACGAAGGGCAGCCAGCAGACCAGCAACAGCCACCGCTGCAGTACCTACAGGACAGAAAAAACACTACAGATATAACTCACCTGTACCTATCTGATCTCACAGATAAACAGCTGACAGATCTGTCAACAAGAAACCCTGGCTTGAGACTTAACTTGATTTCTATAGGTCTTCTGTTAATTGGACTCAAATCTGTTTACTTGTTTGTAGACGTATGAAAAAAACACATGAAGTCACATTTTGACCATCCCGACTAAACAACATCCAAATGTGGTTTGAAGTTTGATTTAAATCAGATTTTTTGGAATGCATCACAGTCTTAACAGTCAAAACAGATTTCAAGCAGTTTATCGTTATTCCAAACCTACATGTTTTCTTCATATCCTTCAGAATTTTTCTGCTCGAACATCCCATTTGGCAAAATTTTCAGTTTTCCATCCACCACACTGACAGCTGTTCTCAGTTGTTTATTGGCATTATGCTGATGCTCACATCATCACTATAGCAACCGCTAGAGACACCTGATATTGACTACACTGTCTGATCAGATGAATCTGATTTCATTACTTACACAATGACAGTGTGAACTGGGACTTTTTTTTTTCATTTTCCCATTTTTCAAAACCCCAATGAGAAATCAAAGGTGGATTTGGCATGGAAGAGAGATGGTTGAGGTTTGTTGTTAAACTCACTCATTTACTTTTTCTACTGAACAACTTTATGTATATGTATTTATATATTAAAAAGCAATTCATTATCTAAACACCCCAAATTTGCTGCTGAGGCATAATTGCATGTGAGAATGAGCCAATCAGAGTGGGAGATTGGGTTTAAATGAACCATTTCAAAATTCCTGTCTTCTGTAATCAGTTTTTGATAAAACTAGCAATGTTATTACATATAAATCACCTACGAATTACAGTCATGGTCATAATACATTAAAAATGACTGATGGTCTCTGTTTTTCTTTATAATACTGTAGGGATGCTTGCGAGGGTTTCAGTATGTTATGTATGTGTTTGTACCTTGAATATCGTCATTAAAGGTGAGGTACGTGTTTCTGTATTTGTTCAGGAGATGGAAGGCGTTGGTGTTGGCGAAGTCCTCAAACTGAATAAGGCAGTTCATCCCATACCTATATAACAGAAAAACATCCATATATTGTTAATATAATTAATACAAAATCAATCTTCTCGGTCTTTACTTGGCTTTGGTAAAGAAAGTTATTTGTGCATTTACACAATATAAATGAAATAAACCAAAGCAAACACTCACAGTTCAGTTCACAGCCAGTTCTGAAACTTCAACCAACACTTCACTGACCATGTTATATCTCATGTGGAAGACTAGTTAGGTGCACTTTATTTCAGCCTGCAGAGGGGGCCATTTAACTGCTCCTCAGTTCATTACATGCAGGGTGGAACTGGGCGTTCAGTCTTGAAGGGTGTTTAACCCCTTTTCTGTAGGGGCCTAATAAATACTGTAATAAACTACACCTGTGGTTACTCGCACCTTCAGCTGGTCATGTGATCTCAGCATATAAGCCCCTATGAGGTGACCCACTTCATATAAAATAAAATGGCTTTTACTGGGGTATGACTGGAGTATTCATCCCACACAAGTATAATAAACTAATTAAATTTTTATTTTCTTTTTATATGTGTTAAACCTTCTTAGAGGAAAACTTAGTGAGACCTCCTTTAAGTGTTCAAATACTTTTTGGAGCCACTGGATATTATTAAAGCAAACACAAAAATCTGACATGGACCTCTATGGATGACCACAGTGGTGGTTTAGTGTTGTGATTACTCATAGGCCCTCTGCAATTTTCCACTCCGCAGAATGGAATGATAAAGATTTACCACCGATTTCCCAATGTAGGGAAAAGGCCACCATCACCATCAGCTTTTGACACAATATCAGAGGATCCAGACCCCCAGAAACTGGAAGCAGGATATGTAAACACAGCAATACGCCACTGCAGAGAGCAGACATGTCATTCAACTCAAATCAAGAGTGATCAGCATTTCAGTCATTTTCTGTCAGAGCCGCAGTGCATTCATATCACACAAACACACACTGGGGATCTCTCCGTGTATTAAATGTGACAGTTGCCTCTTGATACATCCATCTCTGTCTTTCTTTCACTCCCCCATCTGATCATGCATTTCAGCTTCAGAAACAAGATGACAAATGACACTTTCTCTGGGGCAGGGCTGACTCCAGTCCCGTCCTACACAATTTAGCTCCAACACTAATCAACCGAGCTAATCAAGGTTTTTCGTGTTTGATTACGGTTGGAGCTAAACTCTGCAGGATACTGGTCCTCCAGAACAGGAGTTGAATAGCCCATATGAACAACTGAGATAGCCATTTGTTTTCTTACAGAAAACAGTATCTGCATAAATAAAAATGACTATTTCAACCATAATGAATGCAAAGAAATAAGCTACAATATTAGGTACAGTACAAGTAATCCACAAATTTGCTAGAATGTCTGTAATTGAATTTAGATATTTACTGTTATCTGGCAACCGCAAACAGACCACAGACCCCAGTTAAATAGGCAAGCCATATATTAACAAAGACTGTTCCACTAGGAACAAACCACACAAGCTGAATAATTTATATTCTACCATATATCTAAGACCAAAAACTCTCAAAATTCTCTCAAAGTTATAAAAAAGTTATTGCAGTAAAGTTAGTAGTTACTAGAATGATGTTCTTATAATCAAAGCAGTAACATTAACACAACCTCCAAAAAACTAGATGTTTTGATTGTTCCTAGAACTTTCAAAATAACATTTTTAACAAATCTGTTACTTAATACAAACATTAGGGAAACATTCTTACAACCTAAAATTGTTTGCTGGGATTCATCATACTGCAAATCAAATCTGTTAAATTAGGTCACATGACAAGCCATGCGGTTACAGAGACTGTAAACAGGAACAAACTGTAAGTAATAAAAATTGTCAGTGCTGTGTGAACAGTCAGAAAAACACTATAAACTTTTGATTGTCTTCAGAAACTTTCCAGCACTGCAGCGCCTCCTGGTGCTCAAGGCAACAAGGTCAACTGAGTTAACCGACTCTCTGCGTGAAGTTTTCTGCAGCTTTTCTGCACCTCTGCCCTGAAACTCTGCTCAGATCTGTCTTCCTAATCAAACCCCAGTCTAAACTCTGACATCTCTGCAGGGAGAGGTGGGGAAGAAGTCCAGGGAGACTGACAGAGTAATTGCCCATGGATTTGGAGGAGAACTTGGCTGATATAAATAGTCAGAGAAAGTGAGTCATAAACCCAGCATGCTCTGAGGATGGAGATGAATGAGATCATAACCTCCTGGTCTGGCCTATCAGCACCATATAAGCATTGCAATAACAAGAAACATCTCCATTAACTTACTGTGTAATTGAGAATTGATGTACAGTTGTTCTTTGTGGCTCCCATGGGTGTGTTTAGTTGTGCACACATGCAATAATACAAAGATCATGCCGGTTCATTGTGTTCTCGATCTTCATTCTCACCAAAGCCTGTTGACTTTCCGGCGCCTGGTTCAATGGGCTTCATAACGCACCTCTGTGTCTGCAGTACAGCTCAGACAAAGAGCTGGCTGGCAACCAGCTCCACTGGTCTTTTCCACCAAGAACCAGACCAGACAATGCCAGACCTGACAAGGACAGAGAGAGCTGCAGGCACCAAACAAACTCTCTCTCTCTCTCTTTTCGTCTGCACAGACCTCCAGACATGAGCAGAAGTGGTTTGGGGTGTCGAGAGAAGCTCTCCAAGCCAACGTTAAATCAACTCTGTGCTCAGGGACAGCTGTCCTGTTGGAAAGGCGCTTTAATAAACAAAAGCATGGAAAAAACTCATTCTGTTTTAAGTAAAGCCGGCCATTCTTCAGTCAACATAGCAGCATATTGCTTCAGTGTGAATCGGGAAGCTGTCTGAACAAACCTTCTGGTTACTGCATTTTTTTTACACTTTATTGCTCATTGCTTTTGGTGAAGACACACCTGTTAGACTGTGTGAGTGTGTGTCTGCCAGCAGAGCTGAGTCATGCATAATGCATTAACCTAATTAAGTTAATGATAAGCTACCTATATATTTCTCTCCAAAAGTACACACACAGTAACACAATGCCATATATTTATAATGAACACAGCTGTTTGCAGTCCCTATATAACACACACACACACACACACACACACACACACACACACAGATGAGACCTCGGATGAGGGAAAGCCCACAATCTGTTTACTGGTTACCTGACACATATTGCACACACAAACACAAGCTCTGAACTGTAATACAATTCCTGGAAGTCTGAGAGGCTTTTATTGAGTCTATATGAAACAATAAAGTGTAAAAATGTAAAGATTTTCTTTTGTGCTTATAACATGTTATTCCAAGTAGCACCAATTACCACAGTTACCCTACACAGACACTATTCATCAAGTTTTTAATCTGCAGCTAAACTATATGCAATGCAACTCCTGAAAAACACTGAGGTTTTTAATCAGTCTGCTCGGACAAAAATTATGAAAAGGTACCAGACTGATATTACAGTGCTTGTAAAAGATCAGTGTGTGGACCAGACATTATGCTCAAGTGAAAAGTCTGACCACACAAGGCTAACAGTCAGCCAGCTCCTCATGGGCATCTTATTTCACAGTAATAGACTCAAAACTAACTCTACCGTGATATTACAGTATGGAGTTGAAAGCTGAAAAGCGACATGTCTCACAAATTCCAGATTCACACATGCGGATGATGAGAACTCTAGCCAGCAAGTTATATAGCAGCCATAGCACATTTTCATCTGTTGAAGGGATCTTAACACATAAGCCCAGCTTCATCACTCTTGACAAGAATGTAGCGTATGCAGACTGCTAAACTCATCTCCACGCCATCACAACACAATACAACAACCCCTTTGTGCCTCCTCCATTCATCCAGGAATGATTTATTACTTCAGGGACCGTTTCTTCCTGAAGTTAATTGTCTGACCAAACAATAGAGCAGGCGAAAGTCTCTTTTAATAAAGCAATTAAGTTTCACACTGTCTGTGCAAATTTTCCAACAGTATTCAGTTTTTATATTGTGTTCATACACATAAAATTAAGCGGTTTGCTAAGACATACCAATAGAGAAATGCGAGATTGAAAACAAAAGCACAGGGTTTAGATTTATCGTTACCTATCATAATGTTAGTTTTTCACATTATATATCATATATCAAAAACTTTATTCTTATGTTTTTAATGGAATGTTTTTTGAAAATTTGTTCTTATAAACGAACAGCAATGTTAATACAACATCTAAAAAACTACAACCAAACATTTTGAGCTGTGTTGTTTCAGAAGACTGGAGAAGTTTAAAGATTATGCATAGACTACAGCCCAGGGGCCTTCAGAATAAAGAATATTCTTTAAACACAGCTGTTCAGTCAATGGCTTAAATACGTCCACATACACCAAAATAATACTCATCATTCCATACAGGTCTACACACATTATCAGTACATACTCAAACTGAAATATTGATATTTAAAGGTCACAGTTTTTGTCTCATTCTCATATTCCAAGGAGGAACTTCTTAAATAAATCCAATGAACTATGCTTTACTAAAGATTTCTGCATAAATTCATTAAATATGATACATTTAACTGATAGGATGATGAATTTTTTTTATCATTTATCTTTTTTGGTTCAGGACTATTATGGGATGAAATCTATGTTCAGAACCGGTCACTTGAGGTAAAGCATCTTAATCAGGCTGAGATCAGGATTTGTCTGATTGGTCCACTCCAGAAAGTCTAAGTTCTTCTGTTAAAATATTCCGGAGCCATTTATATTGTTGTAACATTCAGCTGGTGAACAGACCTATGTCCTAATTAGTCTGGGAACTAGTTTTCCTGATAAACCATCGCATCTAACTGTAGCTATGACTCCAGTGCTACTCTGTGGTACATACAGGCTCCCAAGGGGCCCACGGGGTCCAGGAAGCTGCTGTTTTTGTTAAAACACCGTTTCCAGTGTCCCCCAGGATCTGAGGCCTTTTAGCAAACATCATCCCCTCAATTTCCCTCTGAAGAGAGAATAGCAAGGGACTGTCCACTTCGTCTCTTCTCCTACACACAGTTTAGGAACGCTGCCCTGAGATGGCCCACGTTACCATAGCGATAGCTGGCAAACCGTCCCCACTACAGCTCAGTGAAAAGCACTGAGCTCTAATGAAATAATTTGACATGGGAATTGGGTGGGCACACACAGAAGGCTACAGAAGACAGACACTTTTCAGCCTGTTCTGGGAGCAGACAGAAAGCTTATTCAACCCCCTGCAAACTATTTCTGCAGCACAACACAAAGCCTGAGAAAAACTGATTATTGAATTAAACGGGTCATAAAAGAGGCAAAAGTGCTTAAAAATTCCTTTTTGCTTCTGTATGCAGGGTTTGTGTTACTTTATATAGTGTTGTACACTCTTTAACCAAAATAATGACCTCAAATTGCATGTGACCTGCCTTCTAAAGTTCGTCTTGTTAAAGTCGCTGTGGGACAGGCAGTTGCCCGATGGGAATTGGTGCCATTATTACTCATCACTCATGTCTAAATCCACACAAAAAAGGCTGATGGGAAACAGAACACATGCAGGCTGTTAAACCTACAGCGCAAAACTTAATAAAAGCTCATTTAGACAATCAAACATAACGTGAAACAATATACTGCAAAAATGCAATTACTTTCTTCATGTTATTCAATGTTATTCCAGATAGTACCAATTACATTCTCAGAACCAGAGAAAGAAAACATTCTTGCAGTAACGTTAGTAGAATGTTATGTATCATATACCAAAAACATTATTCTTAAGTTGTTAGTGGAACATTTTTAAAATGTTAAAGAATTAGAAAAGTTAAACATCTAAAAACACTGGACATTTTGTTACTGTTTTTGTTACCTAATGGAAACATTAGGGAAACATTCTTGCAATCTTAAATATTTAGCTGGGTATTACAGCTACACAGCACAGATGCTATTTATCTCTGTTATTAATCTGCAGCCAGACTTTTCTCATTTACTGCTCCCCACAGTTCACTCACGGATTGAGAATCCAGGTGTGTTCTTCATAGCCAATTTCATCAAATACCAAAGTTGGTTGTTCTGAACAACTCTGGGTTTAAAGATTCTTTCAGGAGGCATATGTGACTGATGAGGTCCTGAAATTTATGATAATAAGGAGTTTTAATAAAAATCACCAGAACTGTAATCATTTGTTCAGACAGCAACCCATAATCATTCATTTTCCACAAACTCTGCACTTTCGGGCAAGAGTGACGCTGTTTTTCACTGTAGGTTTCATGTCCACCCCATTATTATGGGGAATCATGAAGATATTCTGCCAATTGGAGAGAAATGAGACACTGAGGTTGTTGAGTTCTGCTTTAAATAGAGCCATGTGTGGCAATAGGTCCTTATGACAACCACTATCAAAGCCAGTCACACCAAAGCTTCAGGAAAAGACTGTAATTCGCTTTATAGCAGCTGATATTTGAAACAGGTCAAAGTATCTTATTTGAACACTAAATACACTAAAATCTGACTTTGCATACTGTACAACCACAGACTATCCATCTACAACATGCTATCCATCATAGACCATCCAGATTACAGTTTTTACTCTGTAACAGATGAATATATCTGTGAAATGAGTTGTGCTTATCAAATATTTATTGAAACAGCAAAATGTATGTAAAAACACTTGAGCAAACATCTCACTGTCTTACTCCAGTATCCATTAAACATACAGTAAATTTTAGTCGTGCAAAAACCATGAAGAAATCTGGATTTTATGCACAAACTCTGTAGGGTTCTGCAGATTCTAAGTTGATGTTTTTGGGAGTGTCACTTGAAAACAATTCTTCCCTCACTAACCATCAAAAAAGAGAAAATGACAACAATCATGTCAACAACCCTAATTAGCCCAAACTGAGATAATTACTGTAGAAAAAGCACTAAATCATGAACTATTCTCATTATTGGGCTCCATTCAGGCAGTCCACAGAATCATTAGGCAGTGGGGATGGTTTTGGGCCCGATTACATCACTGCATGACTCGGTGCGGTATAGGATATGTGGCGAGAAACTGAGAAGGCATGCAGTCAGTGATCCGGTTCGGGTTCTGGCCACAGGAGTCAATGGTAAGAGATGTCCGTGAGCCCACAGACCCGAGGCTCACACTTTCCCCCACATTCCTGCAACGCAATGGCTCAGCTATGCTCTCCAGGCTTTTCCATCAGTGGTCTGCAGGAGGAAGAGTGGGCTGTATGAGGTGGGAGGGGTGGGCTACTCTACCTGTCCGTCACAGCCTTCATGAACTCATCCAGCAGCTCATTGTAAGCCTGTCCACGTACTCTTTTGTGCCTCAGACCAATGTACAGAGGGTCCTTCAGTAGCTCCTGCAGGGGAGAGAGAGAGAGAGAGAGAGAGAGAACAAATAAAGAAGAGATTTATCACATTTTTACATTACCGTAATATCACAACATGACAATTTATCATTGTATGACAATGTTTACAGTAATATTGTTCTAGCTTTTTCTTTTCCATCCCACCCCTTTATAACATTTATGTAATTCTAAAAATAATTCATATAGAAGCCCTGTATGCAGTTTGAATGAAAGATCATAGTCCTAAGGCTTAAAGATGAACTATATAGAACATATAGA
>JAZGTK010008664.1:0-18045 GCA_036877625.1 Ambastaia sidthimunki | reverse complement strand
GCTAGCTGAGGCTAACTAACCGAACGCTGTTGTCGCCATCAGGGAGGGAACCCTCGATTTCCAGTGACACGCGCACAGACTCTTCCACCGACAGCTTCAGCTACAAGCTCTCTCGATCACACCACGAGTCCATGGCCTCGCACTTCTCTTCCGACTCTCAGGGAACGGTGGTGTGTAATCAGGACAACAGCGGTTCCCAGAACAGCATGGATACTGCAGGTGCTTTAGCACAAAAACACGCTAATATAAATGCCACTGCATAGAGCTGTTCAGCCATGACGTCAATCTGTATCCCAACCCGGAAGGCTAATTTGCCATGAGCTCCCTTGGGAATTTCTAATAGGTTTTTAGAATGGATGTTTTCGATTTACATAAATTACTCGAAGTTTGTGCACTTTACAGAATGTAAGTTGCTAACAAGTTGCTGCATAAGGACTTTAGCTACAACAAAGACGTGAGTTTATGCGCTTGATGAATCTGACAGCCGTTGTGGTCCCCATGTAGCTGCTTGTTAGCATCTTTTCTAGCAGACTTAGCTTTAAAATTCCTGTTTTAAGGTACGATTTTGCTTAATCTATGTGGGACGGACTCTTCAGGTAATGTTAACCTCAGATGTTAGATTTTACACCAAAATACGCTATTATTTACACCATTATTTGAAAAGCAAATTAAAGCTATAAACTAAACAGCCTGATTACCAATCAAATTGTTTTGTTTTTCCTTAGGGGAGGTTCTTAAAGAGCAGGCCACTCCCCTTTGTACACAGAGGCCCTCCTCTTCTGGCCATCTGCAGGACTATAAAGAGACTGTAAATATGATTCACAGCAGACCCCTGTCATCGTCCTCCAGCTCAGGGGTGGGCGGCTCAGAGGCTGGAGCACAAGCTAGGGACTGGGAAGACGAGAGCACCAGTAGCGAGTCCAAATCCAGCTCCAGTGGAGGGCGCTACCGGCCAACCTGGAGACCCAGGAGAGAGGCCCTAAACATAGACAGCATCTTCAGCCGGGAGAGGCATCGGCCGGCCGGCTACGGGCCCTCCCCGCTGCCCGAAGATGTGGTTTCACCCATGCAGAGTGAGCTGGTCTCAGGGACTGCTGAAGAAGGTTCAAGCAAAGCAGCGACAGAAGCAGAGAGTACGACTGATGACTCAGGGGGCGTGTCAGAGTTGGGGGTGGAGCATTTACCGATCCCACCCCCTTTAAGAGGCGTGGAACAACAGCCGCGGCTGATTCAGAGAATGGAGAGCGGGTATGAAAGCAGCGAGAGAAACAGCAACAGCCCCATTAGCATGGACATGCCGCTCAGTGACCCAAACACCAGTGTACACAGGTAACACAGGAACGTACTCAAACTGACCTCAAATTATGTGCATTAAAACAGATTACATACATATACTGTGTGTGCCATGACTTCATTTCTGTGTGATGACAAAAATGAATCATAGAACTGATTCAATAAAATAAAGATCTTAGACAAGCCTTTAAAACACACACACACAGAGAGGTGGATAGACAGACAGACAGACAGACTATTTAAAATACAGTAATTGTTGTATTGGAAGGATGGATGGATGGATATTAAGACGATTTAACATATACTAATTGTTGTATTGTACACAGATGAACATATTCTAAATAATCTGATGGCTGAATGTAATGACAGCTGCTCTGTTGTGCCTCAGGGACGGTGGCAGTAAGAAGCCCGTAACTTCAGGGCCCTCCTGGCGTTCGGTGCCCAAGTCCAAAAGCAGCAGTGCCATCCTACAGGACCTGAAATCACCCACCTGGAGCAGCACTCCACTGAGTCTGGGTGAGTCAAGGCTGATCTTTGCCCACGCGCATTAACCCACTATTGCTACTTGGTTTTATGTCAAGGATTTTAGTAGGACATGGAAATTATTACTTATTGATGCGTCGTGTGTGTGTAGGAGAGGGCCGCAGTGAGTTGGATGAGCTGCAGGAGGAAGTTGCCCGCAGGGCCCGACAGCAGGAGCTGCAGAGAAAAAAGGAGAAGGAGAGAGAAGCTGCCCAGGGCTTCAACCCCAGACCCAGCAAGTTCATGGACTTGGATGAACTTCAGCACCAGGGTAAATAGCACACAGAGCAAAACACAACAGGCAGAGATGAATGAAGGAAAATTATGTTTGGCCATAGCATAGCATTGCGGGTAATTTCTGCTGCAATCTGTCTTAAACGTTAGCTGTTCTCCCCACCTGGCTAAACTGGTAGATGTGGTATGCTTTGATGGTTTTAGATGAGTTTTGCATAATATTGACCAGGTCAGACTGGGAAACCAGTTAGACCAGCTTAAACCAGCTAAGACCAGCAAACACTTCATGCAAGTTTAGGCTGGGAGAGCAGCTAGACTATCTCAGACCATGCAGCTAAGACCAGAAAAAAACTTTATGCTGGTTTAAATGGTTTGCTTTTTCACCTGGGATGATTTAAAAGTAAAAGCTTAGTCTTTACTCCTTTGTAACTCAAAAAATATGAGCAAAATATGACTCTAATTTCATTAAATAATGAACAGAAGCCACAGCACACATATAAACACCTTTTTAATCTTAAATCACTGTGTTTCCTAATCAGTGTGCATGAGTGTGTGTGTGCATATATGTCTAATTGCGTTTCTGAGTTGTGTTGGTGGCGCTCAACTGTGTGCTTGTGTCAGTGGACGGCCTCCATTTCCGGTAAGCTGTGCAAACTTGGTACGTGGTGTGTGTTCCCGAGAACACAAGGTGGCTACTGCGCTCTGCGTGTGTGAGCGTGTTCTCAGAGGCCTGGCCTTGCTGTGTTAATTGCAGGGAAGGGGGGCAGTTTTGAGCACTGCCTGACAGAGGCCGACTCTCTCTTAGAGCAGTCGGTGCGTCTGGAGCAGGCCGGGGATACGGCTGCAGCCCTGGCGCTCTCCCATCACGCTGTGTGTAAGTAACTCTAACCTGCCTCTGCTTGCTACGCCCAACTCCTACTCTACCTGTCCGGGTAACTGTGGCTTACCCGACGTAAGCTGTTTCTTGTAAGTGCATTTCGTAAGAAACATTAACGTCTAAGTAAATGTTTTTGCTACGCTGACACTGAGTAACATTCAACACTGCCTTCCCTTCCTGCATTACCCTGCGTGCATAAATGTGCGTCTGCGTGTGTGTCTGCTTTTGTCTGTCTCTCTGTGTCTGTTTTTATCGCTCCTGTGCGTGTCTTTATTTGTTTTTCTCAGTGCTACTCAGATTCTGATTGGTTGACAGGGCACGTGACCTCGCCCGTTGATTGTTAATACAACCAATAGTGTCACGCTATTGAAAACCTCAATCTGTGCCAAATGGAGGCTGAAAAAACTTTAATCCACTTCTTAAAATTCATTCTGTGCGTGAGCTCTCCATTTGGAATACCGTGTGAATAGGCCTCACTCATGGTTGCATGCTAACCGCGCTTGGTTAAGACCAAATCCATATTCGATTCTGTGTCATAATATTCCTAACCCTTTATAAAATCCCTTTTTGGGGAAAGGATTGTGATTTTGTTTTTCTTAGCTGCCATATGGGGTTACTGTAGAACAATCCTGCCTACATCTAAATCCTGGCAAAATTGAAAATAAAGGGGTGGCTGTGTATTCTGCATTACCTGGAACAGTTAAGGTGGTTTTGTCCGAACTGCTGGCATACCGGGCTTGAATGATTAATGAGCAGGGAACAATTTCAGCCATGCAGAACCATCCACAAAGCTATTTATACCGCTCAGTGTTCGCAAAACGCTATCCAGGTCGGCAGACCCTCCATCTCTGTCTCGCTTTGCTTACAATCTGTTTGTGTATGTGTGTGTGCATGTCTGTATATGTGCGGCAAAGCCCTAATATATGTAAAAGGAAGACAGCTTTTGTAAATATTACCACTCCTCAAATCTCTATAGACCTTCCACTGTCCTGAGACTGAGCTGATTCCATTTGGCCCAATTCACATACAGTACAAGTAGGGATGGGAAACTTTTGATTTCAATTCATAGAATCACAATTTGATTTTAAAATCTTGGTGTGTTGGTACAAGTGTACAAGTTTGATTGGGGTTGGAGCGAAACTGTGGAGGACAGTGGCCCTTCAGGAACGGAGTTGAATAGCTCTGCTCTAAGGTTAGCCAAGATTAAAAACAACAGAAAAACCCTGTAATCTGTCATGGGTTTTGCCTTCTCTCTCAGTCTTTACATTTGTGTCTCTTCCCATGTTTGTGTGCTTGTTTTGGCTGTTGCTTCGCTTCCTGTGTCTTTAGTGTCCCGTGGCTTGCTGTGGTGTGTTCTCTTAAGCTCCGCCTTCTTGCATCCCTCAGAATGCCGCCAGTTCCTTTCAACTCTGAAAGCGATGCGCGTCATAAGCGGTTAAAGCTACCTCAGACGCAGCTGGTGTTGACAGCAGTAAATGTTCTGAAAATAGCATTTTTATGATAGGCAGAATTAATGCTAAGCCAGACCTAAATGAAACAGGTTCAAGGGAACCATGGCAACATTTACCTCCCGTGCGGTTTTCCATGTAACAACCACAGACAGGAGAGCAACCAAATCATCTATCTATCAATCATTTCCTAACGCAAACTCATTTTCAGTTTCCATTTACGTGGAAAGCCGTGAGCATTAACCACTGTGATCGGTGATGAATCCCAACATGTTCTGTTTAGTGCACTTTGTGATTGTGGTGTTTTAAGGCTCAGCCACAGGTGTTGGTTTCTCTCTTGTTGTTCACCAGAGCAGCCCTGTGCTTCTCCATAATACAATCTTTCTTAACTCTGTTTAACATGGCACTCATTGTGGACAGGTTTGTTCAGTAAGCAAAACACTGCACAACCACAGACAGGAGCTCTGTTGCAAAACCTTGCGTGCTGCCTACACGGGCAGCTGCCTTTTAAGACAACATCGTGGAAACTCATAAAATAGCATGTTTATAAGCTGACTGTGCAATAAATCAGATGATAGACAAATATTGGGTTAAAATGTCCATTTTTATTTATACTACTTAACATGGATCCAAATTATATTGAACTGTTTTGTATCAATATTTTTAGTATTTAATGGAATTTAATTAACATTTCTCTCACCTCGTCTTGTCTTGTTTAAGTGAGCTTGTTGCAATGGATTATGGGATTGCATCCTCATTTCCTCAAAATCTGGCTAAATTTTAGGGGGTGCATAATTCACATCCCTGTTTTCACTTCAGGAGTGCATTTATGATGCCTTAAAATGCTTCCTGTATAGGCAGCTCTCCAGGTTTTGGAACAGAGCAAATGTGTTTTACAATAACACTGGTGTCAATTCTGAGTTGTTATGACTGCATACTACATACAGTCCACTATGGGAAAACTTTGATGTGTAATAATGTAGCGTGCAAAGCTTTGCCTATTGAACACAGCCTAGACTTCACTCAGAGGTGAAAGGTGGGATGTATCCCACAATCACCCTGTCTCCTTTCTTTCAAATTCACTACTTTGTCGTTTCTGTAACAAAGAAATGGTCCGCATGCCGGCCCCTCATAACTTTTTTCTTTTCTGCATTTTTTTCTTCTGCTCTTTTTTTCTTTCTCTTTTGTTGTTCTTTTGCATTATAGCTAAACTAAGATTTTCCATGCATGAGGGCAGTGCTAACACTCATAGCAGGACAATGGCTGCTGACGCCAAGCTGCAAAAATGCATGAGGAGAGCGCGGGGCCTACAGCAGCGCATGCAGCACGAGAACCAGCAGGAGCCCACCCGCCCACAGGGGCCCTCCAGGTACCTGTACTGTCACCCTGTGTGTCTACTTTAACCGCCTGTTCATATCAGTACTGTCTCATTTCCCTGTGTCTGTCAGATTTGTGCAGCGTACTTGTGCTAAATAAGTACACCGTTAATTGAAACTCAAAACGGTATCAAACCAACATTTCGTAAAGTTAGCGTTAGCTGATGACCACATGCAGCTGTTTAGTACTGTGATGTAGCGTAAAAGTTCATGTTTAAGGGTGTAGAAATGCGTTGATGAGGAGTTTGGCTTTCTGTCAATATTCATGTTTGTGTGTACATATGGAAAATGCAAATTAGGTTTTTGTTATTTTTCTCAATTACATTATACTGTGTTTATGTTATGGATTATTAAAAAAATTAATTGGTAAAGAATTTCATTGGTTGATTTTTGGTACATAAGATTTAATAGAAGTGTCAACATTAGTGTGTAATATTTTTAAACTTAAATTTTATATTTAAATTTAATATGCAAATCCATAGCGTACAGTAATTGTATCAAGGTATATGTTTAGTGTCAATACCGAGGTGTCAGGGGCTGGAATTAATAACCAGAATTTCTGGTAAAACACTCGTGTCTACTTGTTACTCAAGAATGATGTTAGATTTGTGAAGTAGTTAAAAAAACAACTTTGTCCCTTTTTATATTTCTTATGTGATTGTGATTCAATGCCTAACATTCATGCATTTCCTGCTAACAATTTGAACTTGTAAGAATGTTACTTTGAATGTTCTATGAACGTTCAAAGTGTCCAGTTTTTTAGGCATTGTAGTGACCTACTCTTCTCAGCCAACATTCCCTGTTCGCTGGTTTGCCAGAATGACTGATATTTCTGTTTCTCTAAGTTATTAACCACCTAGTAGTTAATATTTCTTTACTTAAAGACACATTGACAGGTCATGTATTAGATGCAGAAGTCAGAGCAGTTTTAGCATTGCTAAGCTAGCGGCTATTATCGCTATTGTCACATGCACGTTTCAACACGCCATTTTACTACTGAAGCGATGCCCAGAACAATGCAACAGTGACTGCAGCAGCGTGTCCGGGGGAAGGTGGTTTTGTTTGTTTTTCCCGTCCCCTGCTTTCTCTTCCCCTCCATTGATTATAGGCGTTGATGTGATGTATGGCCTGACCTGGCCAAAGCCCCCTGGGTAATTACCAAGTGTAGTGCTTCAGGAAGTATTTACAGTAAATGAGCTCTCTAGCACATTAATCAGAGATGTTTACCTCTGCACTGAACTGTTCCCAGTTCAGCTGCCCTATGTCCCCTCACTATTGACCAGGGGTTTTCAAAGGATGCCTGGTGCTTCCCCATCGCTACACACTGTGGACGTCTCTCTTATTTGATACGCCCAGGCTGCATTTGTATTTATTTGGTAAAGTGTTTGTGACGGTATGTACAATAGGTTCGATGAAGTATCTACTTGACCGTTGATGCAGTATGTAAAGCTAGCATGCAGATGCAACCGCCGGCCTCGTGGCCTCCTGGGATTTCAAAGTGCGCATTGGAGACGCACTTCAGAATCACGGTGGATGCATTACTGCAGGTCATCCTGGGAAATTTTGCCTAGCGTTTAATGAATGCTGTGTATTTAGATGGTAGGGAAGTATGCATGCTTGGACGTTTCAGGTTATTGAGTGCTGTACTAATCAGCGTTTATTCAGGTGCATTAAATAAGGCAGGCATTCAGAATGCGCAGTGCTGAGGCGCATTCGGGAACCGTTTCAAATCGTGTTTCAAAGCATGCAGCAGCTGCCAGGAACTTCCTCGCTTTCCCAGTTTTGATTGGATAGTCTCTGTATCTTTATCCTGTGCTTCTTTCTTACCAATTTCCTTACTGCCTTTTTCACTTTCTCTCTACTTAAAGGACAAAAAGGGTGTCAAGGGGCCTGGCATGCTAAAGCATTTCACACCCAGCTGCAAAAGCATGCTTGTCCTACCAATACTGCACTTTAGAGCAACGAGTCGCAGTCTGTAAGACTCAATGAACGCTAACTGCACCAGATTTCAGTACCGCAACCTACAGCCCAGAGTGCCTTGTCTGTGCATGTGCCATCTTTCAGAGACCTATCTCAGCATTAGATAAGGATTTATCAGCAAATGAATCTATCGCACAGGTCATCGGCAGGGTCCCGGGGGGCCAGGGGAGACACAGCGCGATTGATGATGTTCTGATGTCATGCTCTGCATGGTTTGATTAGAGGTGAATGCAGACAGAGAGCAGATTTCCTTTCTGGAGGAAAGCCGGAGTGTATTCCCACGCTCTCCTGTTCTGGGGAGCTTTGGGGCGTATTTACGGCCGCTGTAACTCTGGTTTATGCGATGACTATGAAAATGATGTCAAGGTCGCGTAGTGCGTCAGCCGTGGAAAGCACGTGGCGTGTGTGTGTGTGTGTGTGCACTATATGAGAACTGGCTCATGAATTCTGTAGTGTTGTGAAGGACGTTGGGCTCCTTGAATTTGGTCCTTGACAGCATCAGAACATTTATGAGAGTAAGAACATGCTAGAATGGGATTTATGTAGCTTTCTGTTTTCAGGTCTGATTGAACATTGAAACAAATTATGAAATTATATATGATTTAATAATGAATAATAATTGTTTTGGCATTCCTCATAGGTTCTGTTTTGCAAACGTTTTTAACAGGAATTGAGTTGTAATGAGTGCTTGGTAAAAAATATCCTTGCAATTATTTTGTTTTTTTTTAGATTTCACTAATAGTGAACATAAGTGAAAAAGTGGCTTTTTTATGATTGAATATTACAAACTGAATTAAAAGAAAAGCAGCAGTATTATCTGCCTGTTATATTAGTAACTGAGTGTTGTGATTATTTCAGACTGAGATGTTAACCATGTTCATTTCTGTAATCAAAATGTCTAATAAGTTCTTATTTTCTCTCACTCTTCTTTCTGTAGTGAACAGCCTGGCCCGGTCCAAGTATTGCTGACAGACCATCAGGAAGAGGTCTGGGAGACCAGTCAGGATTCTGTGCTTGGCCCACCCTCTCCTCAACACATGAAATCACCCCCGTCTTGTACAAACTTCCCATCTCAAGCTTCTGGCCGCACATCACTCAGCAGTGCTCGACCTGCTTCTTCTCAGCCACACCCCCAAGAGCCCAACAAAGATAGTGATTGGTCAGCACCGAATGAGGAAGAATGGGGTGGCATTAGGTTGTCAGACGTTCTCCAGGTTTCAGGTGTTCGGATCAGGCCCATTCGCAAGCACCTGGCCATATCTCTGCCCTCTTTGCCCCTTGATTTCTGGGGTGTGCTTGGAGAAAATGAAGAGGTCTCCAGCCATCAGAATCCTCAGGCTTTGTTTTCCCAATCTCCAAACCCAAATCCTCCTCTGTGGCCAGGCACTGCAGATAGTCCAGATCGGGTACCCCAATCCAACAGGGACCCCAGTCCATCATCCACACCCGCTCATGGTGAGGAAAAGGGACAGGTGCCCCGAAGAGCCCCCATATGGCAGCCCCTATGCACCACCTCCCAGCCACGCTCACCTGTCCTGTCTCAGTCTAGTTCCAAACTGGCTCCCCCCATTGCTGCTCGTCCTTGGTCTTCCTGGAGCCTAGACCGTCCCGACGCTGTTGTTAACCCCTACGAGACACCTCCTGACCAGAACCAACAGACCCACTCTCAACACACACCTGGAAGGCATTTTCTCCCTCACAGTCCCATGAACACCAGGAAAAAAAGTCTCTCTAAGCACTCCAATTTCCAGAATACCCCAGGCATGGAACTGGAACCCACAGAGCCCGAAGACCAGGAACTCTCTGAATTAGACTCACTCTACCAGGCCAGTCTTCAGGCTGGCCCCAGTCCTGGCCGAGCCCTGCGTGGTACCAGTTCCCCTGCTGTTGGGAGACCAGGTAAATGAACCTTCTTAAGTAGTTTTAGACGTATAGCAGATTGTGTGATGTGATTTGATGATGTGCAAAAACTGGTTTTCTCAAACAGTACCTCCTGCTGCACGTAAGCTGCTCACTGGAGTAGGCCGCTCTCGGACCCCCACAGCTGAGCTCGAGAGAACTGCTTATGGACCACCGGGTTGTTACAGCCCCACTGGATACATGACTATGGTGAGATATTTATGTCTGCACTCTTGTCTGTAGGTTTCTGGAGAACTAGGCATGTATGAGATCTTACTTTTGGTCTTCTATTTCTGGAAGTAAACGTCAGTGTTTTGCTAGCTAATGAAGATTATCGTTTGCTTTCACCCATTGCTTGCAGGCATCAACCCAACATTTCCCTAACATTTCCATCAAGTGCCAAAAACTGGAAAAAAAATAAAAATCTTCATTTGAATGTTTTAGGAACACTCAAAACGTCCAGTTTTTTGTTCATTTTATTAACATTTTGGCTTGGTTATAAAACCATTATTCGCTATTCTATTAAAGTCATAATATACAAGACCATTGTAATTTTTCAATTCTGTAACATTTTTAAAATGTTACATATACATTAAGAATAAATTTTTTTACATATGATAAATAATGTTGAAAAGTTCTGCTAACGTTAATGCAAAACTTTTTTATAACTTGTCAGCCAACATTCTGAGAACGTTCCCTGTTAGCTAAGAACATGGAGTCTCATGCTATATCGTTCAGATTACCTCATTTCTAATCCTGTTAGGTTACCCACAATTCCGTTGTTTATTATTAGACAGTTCTCTGATGAGGGGTGTCTGTTACACTGTTAAGTTTGGTGTCTCCCAGCATCAGCGCTGTGTTTCTCATACAGCTAGCAATCTGTTAGCACATGTTGATTTTGTTTGGATGTTGTGTCTGGTTTCCTCCACGGTTTACAGTTTGCATCTGCTGAAGTATTTGTTTGGTCTTTGCAGCCCCTGTCAGGGCCCAATGATGGGCTGCAGTCGGGGGAGGAAGACCAATACGATGCGGATCACCTGCGACGCATTGCCCGCAGCCTGAGCGGAACCGTCATTGGACGCCGCCAGAACCGTCTTACTGTCTCCCGAAGCTTTGTAAGTATCCCTCTTTGGGTGCTAAAGGTAAAGCAGGCAATTTTGTAGAGGATAGCAATAGAAAGCTAGCTAAGATCCCGCCCTCCCTTCAGAGAACATGCCCCTAATGTGCAAGATTATCTGCGTAAGCAAATATAGTTTGACAGGCAAGTAGGACCGAGCGCAATGATTGGATGATAATGGTTCTGCTCCTTCCCACAGAAGATATATACAGATATATTGCTATCAGGATATAAAAAATTGCCTACTCTGTTTTAAAAATACACTTCTTAGCACAGAAAAACTCAGCGACCTCATGCAATAAAGTAGCAGTCATTAAGTCTATAAGAATTCCGCCCACCTTAAAATCACTATAGTTTTCTAGTTGTATCTTTAAGGCACTGCCTTATTTAATGCCAGCAGCTAACATATATAAAGTCAGTAAAGTGGCGGACCTATTGACCGTTGGGGTGCTCAAGAAGCAGCTATAAGGGCCGAAGGAGGGGGAGGAATCGGTTATCTGCCCCAGAAACCTGATAAGAGGGCTGTTACCTAAGCTACAGAAGGAGTGCTAATGTGTTGCTATTCCCTGTTTAGCCTGATCTATGTACACTGCCTGTCTCCTGTCAATCACCGCTTTAGGTCATTTTACACGCTACATGCTACATTTACATCTGCACTTATTCTTGGCACATGCTGTCTATTCTAAATACTTAGTGCCTGTAGTGTGCAGTTTTAAAATTCATTTATTTATAATATGCAGGCTCACACTGAATATCTGCAAGAGCTGTGCATTTGTTTTGCGCATTATTGGAGAGCGTGTTGTTTATAAAATCAACCTCTTCTTGTGTTTGTTTTTTTTTAGAAATATTTTTGTTAAATTGATGCTTTCAGGGAAAACAATGTGGTGCTTTAACAAATTTTACCACATTTAAATCCAGAAAACGGTACAGCCAATGCTAAAAATTGAATCGAGTTCATTTATTTATATAGCACTTTTCCCAATACGCTTTTTCAAAACGAATTCGGTGCCATGTTTAAAATTGTGTTATGTTCTGTAAAAGAACGGCAGAAGATTCAGTCTGGGTCTGTTAATATGTAATGTTTGCCAGAAATATAAGAATACATAACTGTGTTGTCACATGATGTCCAGGTGCACCTGTATGGGCAAGGACACAGATGACATACGCATGACCTGTCACTGTTTTTCCAAGTCATACTGCCATCATGTGTCCATAAACTGTAACTGTCAATACATTTAAAGAGGCCTGGGGCCTCATTTATAAAGATAAAGAAGAGTAAGCACAAATATAAGAGATAGTTACAAACACTGCAACAAAATTACAATAGAAATGATTAAAATGCTAAGAAGAAACAGGCAATAAATTGCCCTAGTAACCCATATGCATCAGAATTTTATAAATAAGGCCCTGGATTTTTTCATGCCTATTTTTAGTTTTGGCATGCAGGTTTTCTTTTTCACGTGTGTGTGATTTAACTCCCCATCTTTCCTCTCTCCCTGACCTTCCCCTCTTTTATCCTCTTCTTCTGTTTTTTGACTAAATGGACTTTATCCATTTGAATGTTTTTCTTCTTGCCTTGTGCATATAAATGTGTGTGTGTGTGTGTGTATGTGTGTGTTTTCTGTACATAAAGCTGAGCGACACCAGGGTTACATCATATCACAGCTCTGTGTGTTCATCTAGTCGTCTCCAGCATCCATTGTCTCAGTCAGATCTTCATCTGCTCCAACCCAGCTGTCTTCATCTCCTTCCATCATCCTCACCTCTTTCCCAGCAGCCTGGGCCCTTGTGGAGAGGCCCCAGGTAAAGCTCTCATTTCTAACTTCCTCAAACATCTCCATTCATTAACATCTACTCCTCCCATAATCATGTTCTCGCATGTGTATTACATTTAGTCTAGTCCAGGTGCCAGTGGCCCCCCTCTAAACAGTCTGTATCCTGTGCATGTGGCATTGCTTAATGTTTTTCCTTGCTGTTGTTAATAAGCTCCTTTTTGGTTGTTGCTTTTTTTCTTTGATTGGTCTGGAACCTGTCCTTCACTCTCCATCCTACCCCACTGCAGGACGTCTCCAGAGGTTCTCCGAGCTTCTGGCTGTGTTTGACCGGTGTCAAGCTCTCTCCAGTGGGCGGCACTACAGTCCAGCATTGAGGTGTCCATATGCGTCTTGGAGGTCAGTCTCTCTTCTGGGTTCTTATCCCGACCACTGGGACCGACCTCCAGCGCTTAAACGGCTGTGGACACAACCAGGAAAAACATGGTCCTTCAGCCTTGGACGCTTTCCACAGATGTGTTTGATCCCCAGGATCTCCTGCACACTCAGTCCCATGATCTTCACAGTTTCCTGGAGGTCTGGCAGGAGCATGTCCCTGATCCAGGCCTGATGCCAACCTCAGTCACCCTGCATTCTGTATTGCTCCTGGGCTGATTTCCTTCCATCGCCATGCTCTTGTCCTGCACAGTTGTTATTCTTTCCATGCAAAAGCTCTTTAAAGCTCAATCCACAGCATGAAGGAAAGAGATACTGAAAACAAGCTTTTTTCTTTTTGATGAGGTGTGTGTACAGTAGTGGGGATGGAATTATGCTTTGGGCATCTTTCTGGGGCTGAGGTGTGTGTGTTTGACTAGCCTACGGTAATTCCTGCAGCATGCAATGAAAGGAGCGTGGGGTTTAGATTTAGACCCCCGCAGTGAGCCATTCAACCCAGAGCACTTAACTTAATTAAATGCTTTTTAACGGGAAACATTCAATTGACCACAAAGGAGAAGCAGAACTCCATGCTGCACTAAATTGTAAATGTGTGCGTGTGTGCATGTGTGTTTGTTTGTTTGTTTGTGTGAGGTGTGTAGGGGGGCAAGGGGTGGGGCTTGTAGAAACCCCGCCCCCTCAGCACCTATCGGACGATACACTTATTCTTCATACTCACCTGCCCCACCGATGCAAATCCTCAGCAACCAACATCCCAGAATTCCCAAAACTGTTTTTGCTGAGTGTCTTTCCTAACTTCTTTTGCCAGTGGGATGGTTTCATGTAACATACCTGTAGATGCAAAGAACTCACCCCTCGAAAAACTAAAGAGAGGAGAGATGTTTTGTATGATGTCATCTCTCAGCTCTGGTGCTTTTCTGAAGCAGGCATGTAAATCTGCACCGTTGGCATGGAGACAGACAGAACTGATCAGTTCTCAACTTTTCCTTCTTCTTCTTCTGATACGGGCATTTCCTGTAGCACACAGCTGTTTTGTGTCTCCAGTTACAGGCAACAAGACTGTCTACATGTTTGATCAAACATACTAAGAAACAAATTTGTTGTTAAAATCATCCAACTACGAAATCTTAAGAAATATACAGAGGAATGAAGAAACTACGTAATGACGTTAAGGAATGTTAATCAATTCTAGTGGTAATTATAATTATCTGCATTAAGAGACGTATAGTACACTTCAGAAGTGTAGAGCTGGAGAAAAACTGCTATTTTAAATCCGTTGACCGTGCTCCCGTTAATACAGGGAGATATGCCAAGTTAAGCTTCCTTTGATTTGTTTTTTTTCATTTTGTTTACTTGCAGTGACACTGAAATCGTAGCTGTAAGACTGGTAAAGCTTTCTGAAGATACGGAAACTTCAGGCCTGTATGATGGAGGTCATCTCGTTGTTTGTAGAATCGACAATGTTTCTTTACTTTAACAGCTAAAGAATGTTTTGGCCGTAACATTATAGAAACTTTCAGATGTGGGTCGCGTACAAAGAGTTTCACCACAGTGTATGAACAATGTGTGCGGCCTAGCGCAGGGAATGCTGTCATGCTAGTATTCAAATAAATGTGATAAGATTTGCGATATATTAACGAAGATCTGATACTTACCAACAAATGTTTCATATCACAATGTAGTACGAATAACGCAGTGTTTAACTGATCCATTCTAATCATAATGTGCTGTGATACGTTTTTTTATTTTAAGCCTTTTGTGATTGCTAAAATTATAATTGTTATAAAGAAATTACTTCAAGAGTTCTAGAACAACACTTATTTAACGTTGTCTTAACCAAAGATTGGCTCTAACACAAAGATATACGCTTTTTTACTTCATCGGTCATTTTTTTTTTTCATTTAAAAGATGTTTCAGAATGTAGCAAAGGTTATGTACAAGTATGCTATGCAAAATGCTGTCTCCTTGAATTTACCAGCAAAGAGTCAGACTGGGACAAAATCAAATATTTTTTTCTTCTTTTTTCCTATATACTGAAGAAAATGATTTCCTGCTGAATCGTTGAATCTTTACTTATTAATGTCTGTACAGTTAACAGCCTTTGAATGCGAGTTGTAGCCAGTGGAGGAGGGATTTCTCAAAGGTAAAATGGCATTTCAATGGTTTTCCTTTTTGGGACTCATTTGTAAATGCTTGAGGTTGAGTGAACTTGTATTTTTGCAATAAAGTTATTACCAATGCACTCCAGCAGGGGCGCTGCACAAACGCCTACAAATTGTGTCCAAGTGTTTTCTTTTATAGAAAGCTTGTAAGTTGTGGCCGTGTGTGTTAGTATCAAATTGTACTATACTGAATACATTATGATGAAAGTACACTCACCATAAAGTGATGAATGAAAGCGTAATTTTAAAAAGAAAATAATTTTGAAAATAATTTTAAAAAGTTTATTTTTTTTATTGACTATTGTAGGTCAGCAGTTCTTATGTTATAAGTGTCCAGAGTGTGTAACAACTCTTTGGTGGGGTTGAGACTGTTCACTGCAGCTTTTTGGAAATGTTGGACAGCCCAGCTAACAATTTTAGGTTGTAGGACAATTTCCCCAACAATTAGTAACAAAATTAAAAATGTTCTAGGAACATTCAAAACCGTTTTGTAGTTGTATTAACTTTATTGCTTGGTAATATAAACATTATTCAGACATTTTTAATTCTGTTATGTTTTAACACATTCCACATATGTAGTGTTAAAATGTTATACTAACTAAAGGACTTTGAGAGAACATTAAGCAACATTCTGAAAATGTTCCCTGTTAATTCAATTCAATTTTATTTATAAAATTGAATTTAAATTTATAAAATGTTTAAAAACTTTTTACAATATTAATTACAAAGCAGCTTTACATATGATACTGAGGTATACATAAAGAAATCACAGAAAACTATTTAATCAGACATAAACAACACATAAACATTGTATTATTGCAAATAGTACAAGCAAGATGTATATTAATAAAACATTTTATGGATTCTAGGTTAGCTTGGAAGCCCCCAAACCAAAAACCTGTAGTGCAGGTTTTTGTCAATTTTTCCAGAGGAAAAATTAATTTTTTTACCCTTTAAAAGGTGAATTGTTCAACCCTCAGATGTACAGTACTATAGATATACAATACAGAAATCAAATACAACACAGAAATCAATACAGGATAATTGAGGGGGAGTGGCCACAAAACCTCTGTTTGGTTTGAGTGTTTCCTCCACAAGGTGTCAGTATGGATGGTTGTCTATATATTTGTGTTTGTGCAAACGGTTTTATTATCTCCTTTCACACATCAGTTATCCTGTAAAGTTTTTGAAACCATGTTTTCAGACACTGTCTCATAAAGGCGCCCCTGCAGTGAAGTAGCAAATCTTCTGTTTGTACACGTCCTGCTGGAAACTGACAGCGCCTGTGTCTTTACAGAATAAAGGACGATTTTTTCTTTCTTCTCTAAAAGAAAGAATTGTCTGTCTAGGAGCGCTTTATTTTTGTCAGGAAGTGCTCTGTGCTTTCCTCTCTAAAAAAAAGGTTTGTATGTGAAGTCTAACAGTAATAGAAAATGAAATGTTTGCAAACCCCCAATGAGCGTTTGTGTTTCAAGCAGTACAGTGTTGGATGTGGCTCCTGAGAACAGTATTGCTTTTCATTTTCTGTGTATGTGCTGCTGTTCTCAGATGCCCTTTCCAAAGTTTGCTGGAGGGAAATCGATGAACCCAACTGCACCTAGAATTTACTGTGTTTGCTAGGAAAGGAGACATTGTAGATCACTGTTAAAAGACGAAGAGTGTCTTTGTCTGACTATGAAAACCCAGAACAGTCAAACAGAACTGTATTTAAGAGAACATCTATGATTCTGAAAAGGGCTCCGGTTAATCCAGGCCCAAACTCTGACCTTTGAGGATACAGACCTTGAAATAAATTTTGTTAAAATGCATTGCTTTTGAAAAATTGCTTTTGAGAATTTACTGGTCAAAAAATGGGAATCTTGTTAATGAAGTAACAATCATTAGTAATTAATTTAATTCAATAATAATAATTTCTTGGGGAAGTCTAAGGATGCACATGAACAAATCAGTACAGAATGTGGTTGGAATCGTTTACATGAGCAAACAATTTGTTATCAGAAGCGTTTAAGAAACTGAGCTCTTGTCAAGATATTAAGACAAGGATCTCAACCAGCTCATACAAGCACTTTATACGTCCTCCAATCAGAGACTGACGTACTTTAGTTGCAAATGACAGTATGAATTTAATATCATGCTGTTAGTACTGAATATAACCGCGGATGTTTCTGCTCTTTCTTGTGAATGGTGGACGTGAATGGCTTCCAAAAGCAGTTGGTTCTTTAAAACAGGATGATGCTTTTCCTCTTGGTGATCTCCCCGCCTCTCTCTTCCTCATCCCGACATGTGCTGCCGGCTCACGTGCAGCCGACTGCAGACACGCAGGCCTTCCGCGTCAATGAAAAGCATCTCATGTTGCTAAAAATATCCCTCACACAGGAGGAAGGGAGAAATAGAAACTGGAGGGTTATTCTTGCCCTTTCTTTGACTGACTATGAATCGTGACATCTTTGGCCCACCGGTTACTTGAGCGTTTCATTATAAATTTGTTTAGCAGGTTTATTCTGAAACAACTATCAAAAGGTAGGGAGGGGGCCGAGGGGTTACGTTGCTAAAAGTGGTATCCGCATTCTGGCTGTGACTCTGTGTTTTCAGAAAATCCCACGGGCTTCACCTCGAGTCAGTTTAAGAGAGTTTCTCTGCTGAGTCACAGTTTAGTTCCCTATTCTAGCGAGAATGAGCGAAGCGCTAAAACGCCAGCTCCTGCATTTACTGCGACGCATTTACATGCTGGGCTGCTCTGTGGAATTTATTTGGGAATTTTCCAGCTTTACGACCTAAATCAAACATGCTGCTGTTATATGCATGCTTGCTTTATAGTTTACTTCATCTGGTATTTGTTACAGGGTTGATTAACAGGGTTGATCATAATTTGAGTAAAATATTTACAATTAATTTTAGTGCGGTTAGTTTTGGTACATCCACCTTTTCTT
>JAZGTK010008663.1:0-18046 GCA_036877625.1 Ambastaia sidthimunki | reverse complement strand
TGTTACGTATATGTGCCATTAAAATTAAAGAGATCACACGATAATGAAAATTGTTCCATCATTTACTCCGCTTGTCATTGTCATTCCAAACCTATAGTCACAAAACAAGATATTCTGAAGTAACTAAAAACAGTGTCACCTATTGAGAATGGGATATTTGCAAATCTGAAGTCTGGACTTTTTAATCACTGGAGTCCAAGTCAAGTCTGGAGTCTTCAAGTTTTTTTTACTCCACCTTTGTCTCCAAGTCAAGCCTCAAATAATGTTGTGCCTTATTTACAAAAGATTACATAGACATAACATACAGCTTTCAGGAAAACTAAACTTGTCTGCCTTAGCCGGTAATATGCAAATTAAGATAATAAAATACATTAAATTGTATATTGTGAAATACAATAAATAATTAATCTGAGGCCTATTCACATTAAAAGTTCAAAGTGTATTAGAAAATAAAAGCAAATTTTTATAAATGTCACTTTTACTTTTTTTGCATAACTGTGCACCCTATGGACATTTGACCTGAAGAGTCTTCACAATCCTTTTAAATGTCTAGTCAGGCTGGCTAAATTTTGACACAATGGAGTCTCAATGGAGTTCATCAAACTGAGGAGATCCAGTGAACACCTCCAATCTCTTTCATGCCACAAGAAAAAACAGAGAGGTTAAGAAAGAATGGATAGAGAGTAAGACATTACAGGGGAGAGGAAATGGTTAATAATTGAAGCTTAACTTGTGAGAAATTATTATTTAACTTGGATTGTTTTCATGAGAAGTGTCACATCCTGGTTAATTTTTTTCAGGAGGACTTCAGACACACAATTCAAACCCCTCCCCCAGCTAAATCTACATGGGGACATTCTGTACCATAAACACACATTACGTGTCCACATATACAGTCTGGTGTGAACATATGGTGCATAAATAACATGGGACACCGGTAAATGCATGCAGATATACATAAGAGCACAAAAGCACAGAGCCAGAAACAGAAGTGTGGTGTGGCAGAAGGTAAAGATATCTGATCTGACATAGACTGAGACATTAGTGTGTATTGCTGAGGCTAATCTTAGTCAGTCTGCTAAACAGATTAGACCTAAAGACCCTCACACACACACACACACACACACACACACACACACACACTAATGTATGTGTTTAAAAGTGTTAATGGCTGATCGTTATAACTGAAGTCTGTTCTATTACTAGTAGACCTCAATGGATTTCCCAGCATCCTTTGCACCCAACCACACCATGATCAACAGCAAACAGTACCTTACTCCTTGTTGTTCAGTGTTAATGATGGTGTGGATGTGTTGTGTATCAACGTATTAATGGCTACTAGTGCTGTGACGCATGCACAGTTTTCTGTTTTCCCACTTTGTGAGTGGTGTCAAACAGTAGAGGGTTGGGCAGAGGTCACCTCATGCTACTGCAAAACCCCTGAGTTTCAGAGAAGGGAGCAGATGGCCAATTCTGGCCCAGGGCAGAGTGCCCAGACCTGGGGAGAGACATGAGGGGCTTTTACACAGCAGGAACATTTTCATACTTTCAAGAATTATTGGTGGAAGTTCCTGCTTTTTGGCGTGTTCATAGTTCAGGAACTGGGAACAATTTTAGGTCTAGGAATGCCTATAAGAGGAACTAAGGCTGTGTTTACACTTGAAATTAACATGTGGCCTGTTTTTGAACGTTGTCCACATATACATTAAAAAGACGTGTAAACATGTTTGTAATCGGAATGTTATCCGATCTGGTTGTCCTGGTCTAGAGATAGCCGAGGACACATTGTAATTGGATCTCAGTGTAATGTAACAGCAATCCAGGCATAGTTGCTGCATTCACAGGTTAACACGACACAAAACCCCAGTTTGCTTTGTCTCCCCCTGAATCATCCTGGTTATTATAATTTCTGGAACTACCCGGTGTGACAGTGGCTTTGGTGAGCATGAGATCAGGGGCCCCACAAAGACTTTATCAGCTGGCCACTGGAGAGGAGACAAGACTCTGTGTCAAGATTTGTGAGCACACACACGTGGTTGGGATTTTCCATCCTCTTCCCCTAAACTCCTTAAACCTAACCCTCAAAAAAATGTAATTTTTATAAAAAAAAAACATTTAGCATGTTTTTAGGCCATGGTTATACACGGCATTAAACACATTTATGTTTTAAAAAACACATATACTAGTAAAAACTGGCTGCAAAAAATATGGCTGCATTTGTACAAACATGAGACCGAAAAACAAATAGACACACTTGTACATCTTTCACCCTGTCTCAGGTGTGTCCATGGCAACAGGGCCTCGATAACCACCTCAGTGGCACCCCCATCGCTTCAGCAATGCCCTAAGGCATCACTAAAGCCTCTCTCTGTCTTACTTATTGTCACAAGAGACACATCACAAACACTTTTTCACAAACAGGTTTTTATTCCATCCTATTGGGGCCAAGGGAACACCAGGGGCCCTGCAGTGATAAACCACCAGCTACAGGATTCAAATTGACACAAACACACACAGCTGCCAAACTTTAAAGCAATAAAACAGATGAAGTGTTTAAGAGCATCACATCAGAGTAAAACCGTTCGCCTGCAAGACTTTCCTGGATTCAATCAGAGAACGGCTTGTGTATTTATCAAAGAGTCACTCAGGAAATCAGTGATTCATCCAGAGTCAGAGTGAGTCATTCTGTTGGTTTGTCAGCAATTCAATGAATCAGGAAACGAGTGAATCTGTCGGTGTGGATCAGTGTCTCACCTCCAGTAGACGAGGACAGCCAGCAGAAGAATGAGGCAGAGAAAGGTGAGTGCGGACACCACCACCAGAGGTATAATCCACTCCATCCTGCCTGAAGCAGGTACCGGGTGTATACTGGAGACTATGGTGTGCTCTGAAACACACACATACACGGGTTACCATAAACACACCGTAGTTATAGCAAACAGAGGCTGGCTTACAAAAACTAGTGAGCTGCCTACCACATAGTTTTTTATACGGTATCATACGCACATTCAAAGATGCAAAAACATTTGTGTCATATTATTCATAAACAAAAAGTATAACAATTGAATTATATGTTATTAAAACATTAATGTTTTAATTATTCATCGCAAAACATCAATATTTAGTCAATATTAATTTCTGAAAGTATTTAATGCTATTCATAATAAGAACAACAGTTTTATTAATTATGCTATATGATAGAGAGACTTACATGATTATTGACATAACAGGTTTGTTATTATATTAACAAGGACATCTGTTGTGCTTATACTAGTCTATCCCTAAACCTAATGCTCACATAAATCTGTTGATTGAACTGGATTTGGCTGATTATGATTATTAAGGACCACGTAAAAAGCCCTCACAAGTTTTTGACATATTTCACTAAATTTGTCAGGACAATTGTAAGAATTTGGCTCTCACAAATATAGCCAAACCAACACACACACACACACACACACACAAACCACAATCCCAAACTGTAGTCAATCTGGCAGTACTAACCACAGACTCAGACCACAGTCATAAGAACAGAGAGATCAGAAACCCACAGCCCCTCTCTGGTGGTCCGGGGGAGCAGGCTGCTGGCTGCTAAGTGCTGCATGCTGCTATCATAACAGTCTACTGCCTGCACGCTCCCTGCAAACTCTTTTGTCTATATGAGTGAGGTCAATCCATGGCATCCCCAAAAGGAGTATTTGTGTAGATTTGTCAGGTTTTACTCATTTTTGGGTACAAATTTGTCCCAATATATAGTTAAGTACCTTCCCAACACACACACACACACACACACACACACACACACACTGGATGAATATAACTCTTTCTTGGTTATGTAGTTCCCTGCAGCTGAAAATGTTTTCCTGCACTCATCCTCTCTAGACCAGAAAAGTAGGCCAAGCCTCTGCCTCCAAAACAAATACATGTGTTGAATCATGAGATAGAAGGATGAGGAAGGAGGAGAGAGGAGGATGAGACTGTGGAACTGAGAATAAAGGACAACAAACAACAAAGATGAAACCCTAAGCTCACGGGATGCACAGACGGGGCCACGGAGGAACCGAATGCTTGGTGAGAAGACAAAAGTATTAGAACTAAACTATTTTATATTTCCTGAGGAAATGTAAGTGCTGCTTGCCCATACAAAACTCCTGTCCATGATACTACAATGTTCTGGAAAGTTGCTTATTAACCCTACAAAATAAAATTTATGTTTTTGTCTGCCTTTTACTGTAAAATTCATACAGTAGGTTTCACTGTGAAAAGCATAAGCTATAGCAATAGGGACTCCTGCCTTAACAAAAACCACTAATTAAAAGGAAAGTCTCTTAATACAGGCACTCTTGAGAGAAGAGAGAGGAGACATTCACAGTCTTCCTGCAGTCTGCTTTTATGGCTTTTATGTATTACAGCATTTCATGATTTGAGCATTTAACCTTCCTCTATTCCTTCCAAATGATCTTATAATTAAAATATTAAAAAACATTTGCTGAACAATTAGGGCCAATTAGTTTCAGAAAAGACGAGTTTTCTAAAAGCAGATGATTATGAAGATAAGTAGCTTGTATCTATTACAAGTGAAGAAAAACGTATTTGTATAAAAATGTCCGTATAAAATGTATTTTGAATGGAGACTGAAGGAAGTGTTGGTCTCTAACCTGTATGTATAGAAAAGGGTGGCAGGTGGCTGCGATCTTCTCTGTTGGGTTTGTTGGTCTGAGCCGTTCTGTCTGGGGTCTCTATTACTGCTGTGATATAATCATCATCCTCCGGCTCTCTGGTGGGCAGCACCTGTGAGCCCTCATCCCCGATTCTCTGTGTGTTTATCACCACAGGGTCCTCCAGGACACTAGACGGCGCTGTGCTGTTTTCTGCTTTCCTGTTTCCCCCTTTCTCTTTTGCTGTTGAATCTGGCGCTGCTGTGGGTGGATCTTTTGCCACCGAGCCATTCACCTGCTTTTCTACCGTGTCAGGAACTCCACCGTTTTTAGTCTCTGCACCCTTTTCTTGTTCCTCCTCCTCTTCTTCTTCTCCGTTTTTCTCTCCATCCTCATCTTCACCCTTCCCTCCCTCCTCTCCTCCGTTGTCAGATCCATCGGTCTCAGTGGCTGTGGTAGCATCTGGTTCCAAGGCTGAAGAGGAAGTTGCTTCTGTGGTGGTCGTGACAGACTGGGCTGAAGTCTGACGGGTGGAGGAGGGTGTTGGAGTGGAGGATGGAGGTCTGGTGGGCCAAACTGAGCTGGGGAAGGAGGAGATGACCCCTCCGCTGAAGCCCAAACCTGCCAGAAGCGTGCTGGTTACGACAGATGCCACAGTTGCTTGGCTGCCACTAGAAGATGGGCCAATCCCGGTTGCCATTGAAACGAAAGAGAAGGGAAGACCAGAGGAGGTCCAGGTGGAAGAGCCAGAGCTGATTGGTGCCATGTCTGCTGAGGATGCTGGGGAGACAGTTGGCTGGAGACAAACACATTAAAATCAGGACCAAATGTCAGTTTAAGGAATATATTACAAAAAGATGAACACTGTATTTGCCTCTGCATTGATTCCAAGAGTAAAACAAATAATGCAAATAATGTAAGAAAGGGTTATGTTTCGGTAAATGTTTCAGGTGTAACTTGATTTATGATTGACGAGCAAAGATTTATGAGTTTGTAATGAAAGGAAATTAAAGAATGAATAAATTATTACTACAATTTTTCAGAATCAGAATCAGAAAGAGCTTTATTGCCAAGTGTGTTCACACACACAAGGAATTTGCCTTAGTGTTAGGAGCTTCCAGTACAATTTTTAAATGTAACTAAATGTAACACTTTTGTAATGAGTTGTTTGCGTGTTCCATACTAAATGTACACACTGTGCAAAGTATATAGTATATAGTAAAAACTGCACAAGTAGTGTGGTAGTATGCTATTCATAACATGGTGAGAATTAGGCTTCAATTTACTGCCTGTGTGGATCTTTAAGGCAAACAGTGCTGCCACCTGCTGGACAGAGGTAAACTTACCATGCCAGTTTTGACTATTCTTGTACCCTCAAATATCCTTGTGGTGTTGGCTATAATAAAACAAAGAAAGATGTAAATGAGAGGCAACACTGAGGAGAACAACAACTTGAAATAACCTTTATAAGCAACTTGTGTGTGCATGTGTACCTCTGTAGAGCATGCTTTGACTGAAGTCACTACGCTTGTCGTTCAAACATACCGCCTGAACGCGGAACAGGTACAACACATCTGATGACACAGGTGTGATGACGGCCTCCTGAAATACACACACACAAAATTCAGGATAGCGCAACTTCCTGTTATAAACAGGAGGTTCAGAAACAGGCCTCTCCTGACAGAGGTCTGGATGAAAAAAGTAAACAACTTCTCTCCTTCTTTATTGATGGCAGCACTCTTTTCTCAAGTCATTGACTCATTAGCATTGCAAACAGACAATCTCACTCGCTTGCTGCTGTCACATAACATTCATTACCACCTAAAGCACCTCGGAGGTGATCAGCTGGGACAGACTCTGGAACTCAGTGTGAAACACTTTTTATAGTGTACACTTACGGATTTGAGCTATAAATAGGGTAACACTGTCAGTATATATGTGTACATTTAATCTAAAAATGAATTATTTTTTTGTAATGTAGTGTGCAGAGAAAGCTAATTAATTAGGCCATTGATTAACTCTATCAAAACAATACAACATCTATTTAGTATTACATCAGTTATAGCTAGGACAACATAGAATCTTTCACTCATTTTTACATTTCCTTGGTCATTCTGTGAACAAAATCTATTAGAATTCTGCCAAATGGATGCAAATATGGTAAAATGTGTTACAAAGATCCTTACTGGCAGCTGAAGCATTATCAAAATATTTTATAATGCTAAAACATGTAATAACCAAACAAATAGGATTGTTACATATGTAAAATTCGACACTGATTCTGTTAGTTACAACATACACACACAACATGAGTGAATCTACTTCAGCAGTCAGTATGACTGAATTCTTCAGGGCTTTTTCGAACCTCTCAGCTGTCTCAAGCTTATGCAAGCAGGCTCATTTCCTCTGTGAGAAATGAAGATTCAATACAATTGTAAGCGTATGAGCAATGACCATTATCATAACTCACTTCCTCTTCACAGGGTCCACTGAACAGGGGGCTTGAGGCATTTGTAAATCTTGTGCTAAGTAAATGACGCCAGTTCCTTTCCACGCCAACACCTTTCAGATTTATGCAAGTTCGGCTGTATTTCATTCCGTAAAGGATTCCCACTCAAATATTACTTCAAAGTGTTGGCTTATTATAAACGAAAGTAAGTAAAAAATTCCTAGTTCCTCAGTAGTTTCTCTATTGGTTTAGGAGGCACTAGGTTTAATGTGACCCAGATAGTGGCATCTTGAAATGAAACTGGAATAAAATTGAAAATGAAGAACTAAAAAGTAAAAGAAGAGGGAGATGGGAAACAAAGAAAAAAAGAATTTGGAATGGGAATAGGATGTGATTGTAATAAAAATGCATGCAGGAATGTTTAGGAACCAGTTGAACAAAAATGAGCTTCTGTGTCTTGCCCCTGTGTCGCATCACAACCCCCCCATAGATGAGAGATTTAGAAAAATCCCAGCCTGTTATAAATTTTACACCCTACTGTGTGCCTGATAAAAAGTCAAGAGAAATGATACTAAAATACATCTTGAGTGCTTAAACAGTTTTAGTGCTTGTTTTAGTGCATTAGTGTTTTTGAATGGTGGGCTCCAAGGTCAGAATCCACTGCTGTGGCCCCCTGCTGATGACCTAAAATGCGGTCTTTACTCACTGTTGCATTCACTGCGTCTCAATAATCATGGATCTGTGGGCTTTAGCAGACAAACGATCACAGGACATTATCGATGAGGGTGAGTTTACAGACTTAATATCAATATCCTTATATTCCAGAGGCAGTTGCACACACATGCAATTTGTTTCTCAACAACAGGCTGCCACAAAAAAAAGAAATGCAGTCCACTCAACGGGAAACATTTGTTCCTTAAAGACAAGATGCAATTGTAATCAATTCCTTTTACTTTCTTAATAAATATCCCACATTGCAGGTGTATGATTCATTAGTGCATGTTATTGTATAGAAAAGCAGGTTTTATAACCTCTCTTTAAAATGAATTAACTTGTTCCACCTTGGAATTGATTTTTCCCTTTTCACTGATGTAATTAACGTGGGTGGAGAAAATATTAGCTAAAAACATCACAGCTTTCTTATATACAAACATATATCTTTTTTGTTGTGAGACTATGTGGAGACCATTACATACACACACTCTCAAAATGCATATGCGACTCCTCACCAGTTTCTGATCGCTGCCTTTGACGTACGTCTCCTCATATGACTCGTCGTTTCTGGTCCAGCTGTAGGAAATGAGGTAGCTGATAATTGGTGGATCATAGATGATCTCAGGTCGGGACCATCGCACCACCAGAGCCGTCTTGTTCATGTGCTGGACGTTCATGTTGATCGGGGCGCTGCTGCATGCTGCATAACAGAGAAAGAGAAGAAAAACGCATGTTTACCTGTATGCCACCACTCTAACCTTGAGCTCCATCTGCGCCCTTAGATCCCACAACCACTAGATGGCTCAGTTAGACAGCTGACTACATCTATTCCGCATTCACGTTTCCTGAATTGTGTCGTGCCCTCTGTAAACACCATCTCCCTAGCAGAAGGCGTTTAATCACTGAACGTGCCACAGTTTTTGGCTGTTGACAGCGTGCGTAGGGGTGAGCTGTGACAGAAAAGCCGTACATTTTTGGTAAACCTAAAATGCACGCGCTCATTCGCAACACAGATGAGCGTGCATGCCCACGCACACACAAATGCTCCTACAGCCACAGGGGAGCCATTACATCCAAAACAATGCTAATTAAACTAATCCTAGCATCACTCCTCTCACCGAAGCTTCCATTAGCTCTAATCATGAGAGAAGTAATAGTGGCTACAGCCATAAACACAGTAATGTCTACTTTGACTTTCACGCATGTGGCATGCACTGACTATTATAGCACACATACACCACTGTGACCTTTAAGGACTGGTGCTCGTCCTTCAAATAAAACCTCCTACTGTAGTCATTCATACAGTCTTCTCTAGTTAAAGTTGATAAGTTAAGAAGAATTATGTTAAAAAATGCCCTACATCCCAATTTACGCTATCCAATTTGTATAACTAAATTTATAGCACATAAAAACAACTTGTTCCAGGTGTGCACTGTTTCTGATGGCTTTTTGAAGTGTGCTAGTTTTGTTTTGCTAATATTACCCACAATCACTTTTGCAATTAAAAAGGAGTTTTTGATGGTTCTGTTTTTTTTTGATCTGTTAAAAAAACAGATAAATGTGAAATGGATATTGCAGTTTTTAAACTTATGAACAAAAGTGTGGTAATAATGAATTCCAAAAATAAAAATACAAAATAATTGTAAAAAAAAATATATTGAGCTAGATGCTAACATTTAACTATACAAACTCAAACAGTGTGTAACAAAATAGGCTTGCACATTGTCTTATTTCTATACTTAACAGTATGCATTACACTATCATTAGTTACATACTTTTAGAATGACATATTTTAGAGTTTACATACATTAGAATTACATACTTTTATTGCACAGTACGTGGAAAGCAGAAATGTTAGTATATGACATTAATCACATATATGACATTATTAAACATCATAAACACAGACAGAATTCACTTCCTGTGACCTCTTTAGATACATCTCACCCTGATGTACTGACACCCCTTTCATACGTGCTGTCTTTACTGGTAAATTACTGGCAATTACTAACTTGTGGTAATGACATCACAGAGTTCTGAGTAAAGAGACGGAATGGCTTTGCTTGTGTGAATGACACATTTGTATATTTACCAGTAAAATCATTCTGGTAATTTGCTGGTAAATTACCAGGATTACTGTGTCAAAGGGGCTTAAGACAAACATGTCAAGTCTCCATCAGCCACCATCACCAGGTCACCTGGTCAACAGCTCAGTGAACATGTAAATAGCACAAGACCCAATATTTCCCTGTAAACTGACTAAATTTATGTAAAAGTCTATATACCCTATAATTATAAATATACTATATCTAAAGCCAAAATTGATTGTAAGCTGCATACATCAATGTCACTTAACAAGAAGTTAACAGGAAATTTTAACCATTAGTCATCCTGCATCACCTCTGCATGATGTAAAGATCGGCAGAATAAACACTGTTGATTTTAGTAACTTAATTCACCAAGAGTGCTACTGCAGCTAGAACACAGTTGTGTATAAAGCACTTGAGTAATTGTATTCCCTGCCTATACTTAAAGATTATCTTGGGGAAACTGTATTTCATTTGAGTACCACTGAAACATAATGTGCTTTTACTCAAATACATATTCAATGTGAAACACTTTTTACTCCTTATAATTTTATTTAGCTCTCCAGTGTACACAGTACATTTTTGCAGGTCTCCCTGTTTTTGTTTTACTGAGTTTACGAGCAAATCAAATTAATCCCAGCTCAACTTTTATAGCCACTCCTATCTATTTCTGCATAAACAGCATTTACACACAAATATGGTTTTGACCTAAAGCAATACATTTTAAGGGAAGAACTTAACTCAGATGTAAGCACGTATAACTGCTGCTGAAGTTGATCAATCTCGGGTAGAATGTTTCGCTTTAACATCTGGAGTCCAGGCAGAACACTATGGCTGTGATTAAACAGCCTTGCTTTGCGTAGTTTGTGCATTAGTTACTTTAATGAGACTCGTGTATCATTAGCAAAACTTTCTGCAAAACAGGTAAAACCATCATTCACAAAGTTCTACACTTTCCTGGCTTCTCGAATTCTTTGCATATTACATTTAGGCTGATCTGATAATGCTTGGAGCTACCAATAAAAGTGCAGTGCTCTTAGCTCTATTTAATACATTTTACTGGATTAACTGTTCTGTAGAAGTCCACAGTTTTTCCACTTCAAAATCAGCACAGAAAAAGACAACAAAACAAAGTGAAACAATAAAAATGCTGCAGGTCCCATCTGAGCCTGATCAGAAATGTTCTGCAGCCATTTAACTGTGCAGAAATACATCACAAGCCAATCGCAAACACAGTCACACAGGTCATTGCGAGAGAGTGCAGGTCTCAGATGACAGGCACAGAACAGAACGTTTAATATAAAGGCCACCTCTGCCCCTCCGGCTTGTTGACCATGAAGAGGGAGATTAATGGAAGATATAGCAGGAAAGGAGAAAAGGTGAGAGCGGAAGTCAAATTAGACAGAAAGTGCAAACACTCCGTTAACCTTAAACAACCATTTTGAGCTGACTGATACAAATGGCCAGTTTAAAGAGATAGCGCTCCAAAAATAAATACATAAATTCTGTTATTCTTATTTACTTACTGTTGTTCCAAACCCATACGCAGTTATTATTTTTTGGGAAAGACAAAATTTGAAATGTTTTAAATAAACTAAAGAAAACAAAGCAAATTTTCATTATTTGCTGAACTTTTTACTTTAACTACGACACATGCTAGCCATACATTCAATTATATTCAATTTACATTTATTTGTATTACGCTTTTTACAAAACATATCTTTTTAAAGCTGCTTTACAGAAATGCAACATACAGTATTTACAATATTTAGGGGTTTATTATAAAAACATTAAAGTGATGCATTTCCAGCTGGACACATGCACAGGTGCTGATCTGTGCAGCATTAAGGTCTGTCCTGTATTTTAATGGCTGTTTCACCTACTGCGAGTAAAAGTTCAGCTATCATTCAACCTGTTTAGAATTAATTGAAGCTGACAAAAAGTTCATCTCCATCCTGCGGGCACTACTGATATGCTTCTGTTTTCAGTGTCACACTAAAACTCCACCCTTTCATCCCTTTTTCCTTTATTCTATCCTTCTGGTCCTCTTTTCATTCCACAACGACAGAGCACAGCATTCACAATCGATATGGCACAGTGCTGAAATTAAACGCATAACCAGGCAGCGATAAGACAGGCTTCTGTGCATCTCTCTCTTCAAATAATTCTACTTTTGATTTGGAATTTTAGTGGATGTTTGTAAGTTCCGCAACAATTCCTGTGTTCCAAACAATCTAAAATCTTTTAGGTTGCTGTTGATGAGTATGTCGGACAGAAAGGTTTAAAACTTTGGAGAACCGCACTTAATGTAGAAGGGTGTTGCTTTTACTATCTGCACTTTTGGCCTCCCTTAGCACAATTTCCACTCTCACTTGTATATTAATTTGTCCACTAATAAAGACCAACAGTCCATATACAGGAATCACAAGAGAATTTAATAGAATAAATATTTACAAAATCGTTGCCTTTGGTTGCAATGACACCACACCTGAAGGACAGTCATAATTTGTATAACACTTTTTGTATAAAATACAACTATTTTGCTTTAAATTGCCTCTTTTTTTAGTTTTACTGTGACCTTCATATGAAGAAAGAAAAAAGCTGACATGTTTTTGTTTTAAAAGTCTGTAGTTAAACAACAAACTGGTACTAGAAATTGTTTTTCCCTGTGTCAGTTGTTGTGGTTGTTCGAGCGAGATCATCTACAGTAATAGGCTGGGCAAACTGAAAGAATTGTGTCGAGAAGAACAAAGAGTCAAGGTAAAATGGGTTGTCTTTGTCTCTGTCATTCTCTTCTCTATGTCTAAATGTTTCTGTCCATGTTCAAAGGCCTTTCTTTACCCTGAGTAATGCTGGGAGTGGTGCAATCTTTCAAGACATGGAATTTGTGCACTGTGATCTGCACTTGAGCTGGGGGGGTTTGCATGGATCACTAGTGCAGGGTTTAAACATGTGAGAGGTACAGCAGTACAGTGCCAGTGCCAATCAATATCTGTTATATACACACATATATATATATATTTATATCCACACACACAAACACACACACACACACACATCCAGAATAGCTTTGTGTAAGGTACAGTCCAAAACTGAATTCATCATTTACTGAAAATCTTAGCATCAATCGTTGTGACAGAGAACTTGACAACTAAAACAAGATTAACCTGATTGATTTTTTTTATTTCAATGGTTCTGTAAAGCTTTAGTTCTTATTCACTGTTCTTACTTAAAGCATTGAGTGCAATTATTATACATTTTTGTTCCATGAAAGAAAGATAAAGTCATATGGCTTTGGAACAACACAAGTATGAGTAACTGATGTAAAAATGTTCATTTTTATATCAACTGCCCCTTTAATTAGTGTGTGAAAAGGTGAGACAGAAACAGCGTGTCCTTGAAAAGCTGCAGTCCTGTGCATTTCCTGCGACTGTGGTTGTCATGCGAAGCAGAGAAATGAGCGGGAAAATAGGCAAGTAAATGACAAAACAGCACCATATGCCACCCACTCACTCTCATTACACACACACGCTCACATGCACTGACACACACACATATGCGCGTTTGCTTGTGCGTTGTGTGATGCATCATGAGTATTCACTAATGAGGGTAATCTGAATGTACCTGAATCTAAATTTGAATCCTAACAGAGACTGAAGTTTATGAATTTATGATGTGACGCAGAATCATAATATACAAGCAGGTCTGGGTGGCAGAGATAAAAAATGTAAGTATTTGCTTTCAAATGGCTTAAAAAAGTGTTTTTATCAGAGGAACCAGAGGATTAATGTTTTATCAGCACATATATCACAGCATATCATATCACAAACATTTGACCCTACATAAAAGCATCTATAGCTGGTTTTAGTGGAGCTGTCAGAGGAGAACCAATCAGCTGTTAGAAAAGCCCGCCCACCTTTGGAAGCCTCTGTGCCATACGGGTTCCCCAGGCTGTCAGTCAAGTCAGGAAGCCAAGCATCTTTGACGGCAGATTTGAAGACCTCTCGGTTATCCAGACTCTGGAGTGGGCGGAAGTTGTTACGCAGGTATTCCACAGATTTAACATGGTCCTGCTGTTCTGTAGTGAAGATGGAGTAAAATGCCTCCAGCTGAAGGAGACAGAGAGAGAAAATATTCAGTATGTTTTCATATCTGTGTCTTATTATCAGTAAGTCATTTCCCATGATGCCCGGAGACTCTCTGCTTCCAAAATACTGACTCAGAGGACGGTTTTCTTTATTTAGCTCACAGGCTGATGGGAGACTAAAAACAAGACCAACTGTCTGTCTTATTTTTTCCTTCTGTCACGGTTCAATGACTTTCTGCCTCTTGCTTTCTGAAAACACAAAGTTCTGAAAGCTGTAAATGCACACTGTCCTCTTTACATTATACGGAATAAGTCTGAAGGCATTTGGTGGTCATAGCAGATCTTACCATATGGTTCAAACAAGAATTTGTGACATGCATATAGAAGTGAGTGTGTGGGTATGTGGAGTGAGCTAGTCAGTGTAGTCACGGGATGCTGATCTAGTACAAATCACGTTTACTAAACAGCATTTGAGGAATGGGACAATACATTAAAGACATCGACAACAAATTGTCACATATGAGGCCACTGGCACTGACATGAGGAAAACATTTAAATATATATAAAAGCGACATTTTTTTCATTAGTACTTGCATTCCCTGGGATCAAACCCACAACCTTTTTGCTGCTAGCGCAATGTTCTACCAGCTAAGCTACAGGAATGCAGGCTGTCAGTCAAGTCAGGAAGCCAAGCATCTTAAAGACGGCAGATTTAAAGACTGATTTGAAGACATTTATGTTTTTGACACAGGGTAGGCTGCATTCAGGGTATACATTTAATCATTTTGTGTTTCCTGGGATTCGAACCCATGACCTTGGTGTCCCTAGTGTCATGCTTAACCAGTTGCACTACATGAACAGTTTGTGTAAAAATGCTGGCAAAAGGGAATATAAATGACACAAAGACAGTCTGTGCATCTGTGACTGTTTTATTATCTGAGCCTTTCAGCATTCAAATGAATCTGCAACTTCAAATGAGTATGTGAGCGTGCGTGGGATGTTAAGCATGCTTGAATCTGCGCACACACTCACACAGTCTGTGTGTGAGTGTGTGTGTGTGGGGGGTTGCTGATCTGGTCTTTGTCAAATCCTGCATGACTGCGTTACGTACCGGTCCATATTCCACAAGACCTCTCCTTAACCTGTGACATCATTTCCTGTGCTTTAGGCTTTTACATCCAGACCCGGTGCAACAATATGTAGCTCTCAAATAATCTCCTAATGACAATCCTCATCTATTAATCCCTCATATGCCACAGCCGTGTTCCTAAACAGCTTACTGGGATCAGGGCCCAGCTACAAAAGCACAGCTCTTATTGTGTGCAATTCTTAGCACTGTAGTAATCCGAGATAGATTTGTGTGTGCGCGTTTATGCAATGACTGCGGATGATGTGTATGAAGGTTAAGTAATCCCTAGTGGGAAATCACAGCTACAGTGCCATTCCAGGTCACACATCTGTGTGTGTGTGTGAGAGAGAGAGATGAGTGTGTAAATGCTGAAAAGACATTCTAGAGTCTAAGGCTGAGTAATTCCTTATGGGTAACCACAGCAACAGGGCATTTTGGGGACATACATCAGTGTGTGTGTGTGTGTATGTTATGTTCACTCCTGCACCAGATGTTGCAAACCTAGCAGACTGACTAAGAATCGATCGTCTCTTAAAGTGCCCAAAGCTTCTCCGTGACCTACTTCCTGCTTTGATGAAGAACAAAGGGACCAAGAAAAATAAGAGAGTGAAGGACAACTGTCCTCTTCTATAGACTCACATCTGCCTCAGTGATGTTTCCTTTTAAACAAAATCACCCAGAGACAAAAGGGAACAAAAGAACTTTAAGAGGTGTCAAACGAGAGCGGGAAGCTTCTGTGAGTCCCGTTCAGAGCTCTAAGGGAAAGACTGTGTCTTCCTGTTGAAGGAGTGTTGAGCTGTGACCTGTACACGCATCACTTCCTGTGTCTGTGATATGCAGACAGGCTCAGAATATTATCTTAATACTGTGACTCACACATCTCTAAGAACTCTTGCATAAGTTATATAGTTACACAGAATAATTAAAGCCTGTGTAGAATAGACATAAGTGGAATTTAACAAACTAAAGCTATGTATTACTAAGACAGGCACATATAATAATCTCTATTTACATTTTTACATTTTATGTATCTGACAGATGTTTTCATCCAAAGTGACTTGCAGTGCATTTCATCAGTATGTATGTTCTCTGGGACTCAAACCCACAAACGATGCGCTGCCAACCCAATGCTTCACTAACTGAGCTACAGAAATACAGATCTACATAACTGTACAGTTAAAACAGACGTCAAATGTCACAATTAACTGATCTAATCACAATATGTTTATAAATAAATAATTTACAGGGCATTATAGATCCTTAGCAATTCAAACGCGTTTTCAAACGCGTCCGACTGGGAATGTTGTCTACTGCAACCAAGATTCTAATCCTTTGTGAAAATTTGCCTTCATAGCTACAAAGCGATGATAGCTTGAAGTCATAAATGTTGGAAGGACTTTGAAATAACATGAAATCTTACATAGCCGGATGAGGATCTACAGATATCCTTTGATCTTACATATGTTGGGGCAAATCCTGTTTTCTGTTTCTCTTTTAACCTGAGCCAATAAGAGGCCATGGAGTAGATTGGATACACTGGGATTTTTTTAAACAAGAAAATCCCTTATAAACACTCACTGTGATTTTACAGTATAAACTTTATTTCATATTTATCATGTCGGTTTGTTTGGTGTCTGATTCTGTCAGTGGTAGTTGTGAAAGCAAACAACCGTGACGAATTCTGCTCCAACACCTGGACTACTGTGCTTCAGTGTTAGATAAATTAGATGGTTAGATAAATGCTCTCTGGGCTGGAGATTTGCAAAAGAACTTATTTTCAAACTTAGCTAGTCAGTTAGATGACTAATTGTTCTTAAGAAAGTTCTGAATGATTAAACTGGTGTTTGGTTTACCTGACTTTTATCAGGGGTCTTTAACAAAAAAAGCCGTTCTTGTGTTAAACAACAGTGCAACGGAATAGAACAAAATGCAGGGGGTAAATAACATGACGTCAACATGCACATTAAAGCTGTGCTGCTAAAAATATTTGAAAAGTAAATGATTTAAACCAGTTAAATGGCTGGTTGTTTGATGACTAGTCACATAAAATGACTCAATAATATGACTCATTCTCAATAATATGACTCACGTGACAATGTCACATTTTAAGTGCCTGTGTTTGCTATATCGCAGTGTGAAAACTTCTCTCAGAAGTCTTTGTTATCAATCAGAGTCAGTCAAAGTCAAAAGTCTAAGGACTTATTAAGCTTCATTAGAAGAAAAAAGGCCATTAAACACACTGGTGTTTTCTTTAGGTTTTTATATTGCCATTTTTCAGGAGCTCTTTCTAATAAATCCAACATAGTTTTACCCCTCAGACTTCTCAAATGGGTCAGCCGCTCGGCATTATGGGAATCGAGCTTTGAGCATTGCTTTGAATAAAAATGCATAATCAGTTCCCAATCTCGCTCTGAATAATTTTGTACTTGTCCTAAATTAAAGGTTTCTTTAACAATTGTCAAGCAGGAACCACTTACCTGTTTGTAGGAGAGGAACACAGGACGACTGAAGACTATCCACTCCACCACTTTACTGCAGGGCGGGGTGGTCAGGGAGCCGATGTAACGATAGTAGCTCCCTAACGAGGATGGTAACAGGTCTCTCAGCACAAAGGGCTCTAGAAACGTCTCTTTCTCTGAAAAACACACGTTAAATTGAAAAATAAAATGTGCCAAAAGCAAATTACAGGATAGTCTGGAGATACGCACCCTTACAAAAAAAATGCTGTCACTACTGGGTGGTTTTGAGATTATAAGCATATCTAGTGCTAAGGCCAATGGCGTGATTTGAGGTGGGATATGTTTGCCTGACCAATTAAAGACAGATGTGGTATTTAGAAGACCTTAAAAATATAATGTCATTATTATTATTATTGTCATTTCATTTGGTGACCCTAGCTTTATTCTTTTTTTTTAAAAGCTT
>JAZGTK010008662.1:0-18047 GCA_036877625.1 Ambastaia sidthimunki | reverse complement strand
GGCAACCAATAACAACGCGCACCTTCAGGAAGTAGACTCCTGAAGCAGAGGAGGCCTTAAGAGACTGTTTTGAGTCTACTGACTGGAGTGTGCTGCAGGATGCTCATGGAAAAGATTTATAGGAGGTCACACATTGCACTACTGACTACCTGAACTTTTGCATGGACTTTGTAGTTCCCACTAAAACCCTAAAACCCTAACCTTATTCCCTAATAATAAACCTTGGGTGACCAGTGACGTCAAAAACCTCCTAAATAATAAGAAGGGGGTATTTAGGGATGGTGACATGATGGAGCTGAGGCGTGTGCAGAGGGAGCTCAAGGACCGTCTGAAAGAGGCAAAGGAGTCTTACAGAAAAAAGGTGGAAGGAAAACTGGAGGAAAATAACATGAAGGAGGTTTGGAAGGGGATGAAACGGATCAACATCTGCTGCTAATGTCCCTGCTATTGTCCCTGCAATGGCCTCAGCTGCAACATCTGCCAATACTGAATGCATAGACAACGACTTCACACCTCCCCAGCCAACCGCCACCCCACCTGGGGAAGTTGTAGTCTACTGGTTAAGGAGTCAGGCTTGTAATCAGTAGGTTGCTGGTTCGATTCCAGCACTGGCAGGTAGCAACTGAAGTGCCCTTGAGCAAGGCACCTAACCCCGATTGTGGGGGTTAGGTATACAAATACATGTCACTTTAACCTTTCCCACCCCCCACTTTCACCACAGAACAGTCAGAGGGGAGCTGAGAAGACTTTGGAAGAACAAAGCGGCTGGCCCAGATGGAGTGTGTGCATAATGCTTAAGGCCTGTGTTGTGAAACTGGGGGAACGATGGGGGAACCATATGTTCAATCTAAGCCTGAGACTGGGGAGGGTACCTACATTGTTGAAAACTTAATGTCTAATACTGGTTCCTAAGAAGGCACACCCTAAGGAACTGAATGACTTCAGGCCTGTTGCCCTCACCTCACACATAATGAAGACACTTGAACGGCTGCTGCTCCATCTCCTCAGACCCTTGGTCCGCCATGCACTCGACCCACTACAGTTTGCCTATCAGGAGAATGTGGGCATGGAGGATGCTATTCTCTACCTGCTACACAAGGTGTACTCTCACTTGGACAAAGGAGGCAGTGCTGTGAGAATTATGTTCTTTGATTTCTCCAGTGCTTTCAACACCAACACCATTTCCTCTCCTGCGGAGGGAAAAACTACTGCGGATGAGGGTGGATCCATGCCTGGTGACCTGGATTACAGACTACTTCACAGAAAGACCCCAGTTTGTTTGACTGGGGAACCTCACCTCTGAGACTGTGGACAGCAGTACTGGAGCACCACAGGGAACAGTTTTCTCCCCTGTACTTTTCACCTTGTACACTGCTGACTTCAGTTACAACTCCGAGTCATGCCACATGCAGAAGTTCTCTGATGACACTGCTATTGTGGGGTGTATTAAGGATGGACAGGAGGAGGAGTACAGGAACCTGGTGGAGGACTTTGTGAGATGGTGTAGGACAAACCACCTGCAGCTGAACACCACCAAAACCAAAGAAATGGTGGTGGACTTTAGGAGGTCTGCCCCCGTGCTGCCTGTCTCTATTGAGGGGGTGAATGTGGAGACCGTTAGCACATACAAATAGGGTCTATTCCTGGGTCTGCATCTTGACAATAAACTGGACTGGTCTGCCAATACCGACACACTCAGAAAAACTGAAAAAGGGAAGGGAAGACTTTATTTCCTGAGGAGACTGGGGTCCTTCAACATCTGCAGCAAAATGCTACTGATGTTTTATCAGCCGGTCATGGCTAGCATCCTTTTCTATGCTGTAGTATGCTGGAATGGTAACACTAGGAAAAGGGATGCTGGTCGACTGGACAGGCTGGTGAGGAAGGCCACTGACATCAGTAGCAGATAAGAGGACCCTGAACAGGCTACTATCAATATTGGACAATGACCGCCACCCTCCAAACAGAAGAGCATGTTCAGTAGCAGGCTACTGTCTCTGACATGCTCAACAAACAGGCTAAGGAGGTCCTATCTATCTATCTGTCTGTCTGTCTGTCTGTCTGTCTGTCTATCAACCACCAGGGGGTCTGCGTTCGCGCCCCCTTTACAGGCTGGCACACCAGATTCTTGTGTGGTTCCAGGGGAAACTCCTCTCGTTGAGAGCAGTTCACATCCCTGGATGTCTCAGTTTGGGAGCAGGCGTCCTGTCGAGACATGTCGTGACATTACCCCATCCGTGACATATCGCCCCCGTATTGGACTGATTACACAAGTGCTTCAGAGCGTGGTTACGCTGGAGGCGTTCCCATTGTGTTTCGACGCAGCGTCTCGTTCCCTTAGGGAACCAGGGTTACATACATAAACTAAGACGTTTCAACTCCTTTAATTATGCACTTTTACACCAGAATCAGTCAGGATTTGATTTTTGTAATTTTCTTTATTTTGTTTTAAATGACTTGTGAAGTTGATTAGTTAGCAAGTTAGCATGACCTCAGGAAAGCAAATGGCAGACCATGGATGACAAGGTTTACTGTTTATAAGAGGTCAAATTGGCTTCTTTTAATGAAGTCATTAAAAAAAATTATTAACATTATGCTTAAGATTGTTGGATTTTGGGTTTTGCGTGTTTGTGCATGTATGTGCATGTGTGTGTGTGTGCATTAAACTTAAGGTTAAAGCTATAAAATAGAAGATGGAAACTGTCAGCACATCAACAGGGCAAAAGGGAGGGAGAGAGCTTGTTTACTGCAGCCAACAGAAGAAAACAGTCAGACGTAAATGAAGGTTGACGGTTTCATGAAGCATAGTTGGTTGATGGCAGATTCAATGTGACTGCTCTGAACTGCGCAATGATCCATGCAGTATGCAAAATTCACTCTAGAGCTGGTCTATGCCCACCAGCCTTACGCCCAACCACCCCATTCTGAACAGATCCCGGACTGTAGAAGGCATCCATGTGCCCAATTTCTTCTGACAACAATCACATTCCCTTACAAACCTCATGCATTTCTTCTGTCATGCCTTTTCCTCTTTTCTCTGTCCTTGTGTTTAGAACATAGTACATCAGAATAATGTTTATTGGCAGAAAATGTAGCATTTTCCTTTCTAGCATGCAACCGTATAGCTCCAGTTGTCAGTGGCATTGCTTTTTTTTTCTTTTTAACGTGATAAAGGCACAGATAACTTGGCACCTCACAGCAGTCCAACACCACATTTCTAATATATTTGTTCCAGGCAGTAAAGCCAAATTAGCAAAATGTTTATGATATGTAAGGCATGTAGCTTGTTCCATATTAGGAAGTGTTTTGATTTTGTTTTATCACTTTAAGTTTGATTGTTGTCTTAAAGATCTTAAAGAGATAAAGCTAAAGATCTTAAAGAGATAAAGAAGAGACGATCATTGATTCTTGAGGATGTGTTTACATCCCATAGATAGAATAATTCATAGTCAGACAGTAAATCAAAAGTATCACATTGTTTTCTATTTTTTATTATCACATAAATCTTTGAATATAATTACATTCAAGAAGGTAAAAAAATGTTTTATTTTGTTTGTGGCCTGATGTAAAACATAACAATGATTACAGACTACACGTCAAAATTAAAGCTACTTTGTTTATGTGTAGGTACTTTTTTAATTCAAACAGTGTCTATTAAAACAAGATTTAATAATGGGGTGTTTAACAAACAGGGTTATTGTTGTTCATAAACCCTCACCACTATACATGTGGAGAAAAGCACAGATCAAGGAAAAATAGAGAACTATGACAATGCCAGTATGACAACTTCAAAAAGTAACTTAAGGGATTTGTTACTGGGAGATAATTGAAATCCACCAGAGCATGATAGATGGATCATATGAAAAGTTGAATTGGTGATAATAATTATGTGTCATTGTGCTTTTGGAAAAATTATTATTTGTTACTTCTCAAGTGGTGGCCCAATTATCACTTGTAAATTTCTATACGGAATATGCACAAAAATGTGCAGGAAAAAGACAATTTTTTATCTATTATAACATAACTTTAAATCAGAAAATAGACGCTAAACCAAGGAAAAACTACTTAATTGACACATTTTGACCATCATCCTGGTGAAGAAATGTATTTGATCACAGTGGGGGAGAGAAGCAAATGGTTTTTAAATAAGTTACAATTAGATTAGCATTAATCTTAGCGGTGCAAATGAATGTGTGGCTTTAGGGCTTGTTGGATGTTAAAGCAGATTTCTAAACTCTGAACCACATTGGAGTGTGTCCTGCTCAACTTTAATTGCTCTGTCACATCGGATAAAAAACATTTCCCACTTACACTGCTGTCTTTAAAATGATATTTAATGCATTGTGTATCTGTACACCCTGTTTATATGTATTCCAGTGTTTATCACCGTAATCTGCGCTATTCAGGGCCCATTTACATATCTTGGATTTAAATACTGCAGTTAAAACACATATTCAGGAAACCATTCAAATTAAATAAAAATGATTTACGCTATTTTTCCTAGAATAAATTTCTAATTCTTTACGTAGCTCTGTTTATGTACTGGACTCTATACATAGAAAATCTATATGTATATAAAATATGTATATAACTATAAACTACAACTATAACTCTTCAAAAGATTAATCATAAATGCATTCTAATTTCATTTTTTTTGTTTTCAGCAGATCACAAATGCCCTAAATTTTGCCCTAAAACTACATATGCAGTAACATTCTGATTAGATTATTATGAGAAGCCCTATATAAAGAAATGAAGGATATTTCTAAGCACCCTGTAAAACATTCTGTCTGCTAAAACAGCCTGACCAGCTAAAACAAAACTTTTGCTTTTAAATTTCAACCTTTTTCACATTGGATTCCAGGGTGTCATTTCAGTGCATGGTAAACAGTGTGAGAATCCTCATTCACGAAGATCTCTTGTCCTATTTTCTTCATCTTGTGTTTGAGCCTTTATGCTGTGTGCAGTGTTTAATGATGATTTGCATATTCATAGGCACAGCAAACCTCCAACATTTTCATGTAGCATGCATGAAAATGGCTATTTTTTTTATGGAAGAAAACATGTCATTCTGGTGGGGGTTGGGGTAAGGGGGTGGACATTTGAAGTATTTTAATATGACCTTCATCAGGCATTCATGTCAACTTTTTTGATTTCAGTTTCTTCCACTCCTGTTGTTCAATTAGCGCTTGACCCCTTTAGCAGCGTTGTAAATTAAATGACATTTCTGTGTCGTCCCATATTTAAAATACTGTGTTAGTTGCGGATCAGAAATGATGATCTTCATTCTGCAGCTAATTTATTCATTTAACAATTTCCCTCCAGAAGTTGCAGCAGAAGGCTGTGCAGCAACCTAAGCAGAAGAAATCCAAGTCGGCTGAATTTCTGATGGGTGAGTCCCGCGTGATGAGTTATTGCTCATAATTTGTGTAAGGATTAATTAACTAATTACAGACAAATGGCTCTGGGCTAAATTTTGTTCCTGCTTGTCAGGGCACAATTTGTAATTATTTTAATCATTTCTTCTTTTTCTCCTTTATCCTTTTCCCCTTCTCCCGTTCCCTCTTTTTCTTTCTGATATGGCTTTAATTTTAACCTCACTGTGTTTTTGTGTCATGCTAAAAGTGAGTGATCACTAAAAGAAATTTTCTGTTGTCTTCAAATGCGATTTAGAGTAATGTGCCTCTCTGACCTTCCCTATTCTCTGCAGCAGAAGGAGAGGGGGAGAGAGATGTGACGAAGGGCATAGTCAGTCCTGCATTCCAGCAGGAATGGGAGGGAGAGGACGAGATGAGAGGTGGAATGCACAATAGCATCCTTACAGATCACCGACAGAACCTGGAGCTGCAGGCCGCAGCTAGAATAAGAGGTGAAGCTTCAAACTTGATTACAGTCTCGCTGTCCCTCCCTGTAACGCAGGCCCAGCCTCGCATTCCAGCAGCCAGTCCCAACAGGAATCCAGCTGAAACATATGCTAGTTGTGTCTGCCGTCTGTTTTAAACAGAGATAGCGAAAAAGGCAAACATGATTTGCAGCTTTAAGTTCTAGGTATCCTGTGTAAGGCAAGCTATTATAAGTCATCATACATCTATGGCATTGTGGATCAAGATCAGGTCTACCTGCTTTCCTAGACAATTTCCAAACAAAAACCAATTTGTAAACAGTCATTACAATTCTGCTTGGCTCCTCTAGTGGCACATGTTGCAATTTTAAAAGTGCTTTTTTATTATTAGGAAGAGAAGAAATCTTTTAATACAGATAAGCTGCTGTGCCCTTCCCCTTTCCAGAAAAGAGTTGTGACTTTACAGCTTGTGCTTTGTCAGATACGCCAGCAAAACATCTCATTTAACGTATGTGAACCGGTTCCCTGAGACAGGGAACGAGATGCTGCGTCATGCTTGATTCTATAGGAAACACACAGGTGCGCCCGATTCTGAACACGTGTAAAATCAGGCCTATTTATAGGCAAGTCATGTGACAGCATTGCGCGTCACAAAGCCTTTCAAAGTCACCTGCAGAAAGAAAATCAGGAGCGGAGGTAGACTTGTCAGTCCAGGAGGACTTGAGCGACTGGAGTTGTATTTAAGTCTAAACTATAAAATTGAATAAATGTGTGCGGAGAGGACCAGCCTGTTGCAGCACAAATATTATTTATGAATGCTCCCCTAGACAAAGCCTTAAATGATGCCATTGGTAGAATGGGCTCTATTGCCCAAAGGTGACACAAGGTCATGGGCCTCATAAGCCATGGTAACAGCATCTGTGATCCAGTGAGATACGAGCTGTTTCGTGACCGCATTACCTCAGTTGGGGCCACCAAAACAGACAAACAGCTGAGAGGTCTTTACGCCATTGGCCTGAGTGGTGGACATAGATTCTCTAACTGGACACAACAAATGAAACCTCTCCTGTTTTGAAGAATCAAATGTAGGAGCACAGAAGGCTTTGAGTACCATTGGTGACCAGCTGCAGCATGCACCTTGGGGATGTAATCTAGTCTATGATACAAAATGGCTTTAACAAAGCCAAGGACAAAAAGCAGGCAGGGTCTATTGACAGCGCCTGTAGATCTCCCACCCTTTTGAGCAATGTAGGAGCTAAGAATAGAGTCACTTTAAGAGTCAGAAACGTATCCAAAGCTGACTCTGGGGACTCAAATGGAGCCAAAGGTAAACCCCTTATAACAACAGTAAGACACAAATAGCGTCAGTAATCCAGCGACTTAGGGTCTGTTTGGTAGCAGGGAGACCGTGCTTATGAGGACCAAAAACAGATGAAGAGCTGGTCAGTTTTCCTCCACAGGGCAGCTCTGTGGATGTATGTGTCCAATGCTCGCACTGGACACACACAGTTAAGCCTCTGCTGGTCATTTTCCCAGAAGGGAGGAGGACAGAAGGCCTGCAGTACGACCGGCCGCAGTGTGGTAGAAGGAACTTTAGATACATAACCCGGCCTCGGGTAGAGAAAAGCTTTGGCCAAACCAAAGTCCAAATGAGAAGGGCCCACAGAGAGGGCCTGAAGGTCACCCACTCTTCTCAGAGAAGTGATGGCCAATAAAAAGGCTGTTTTGGCCGGAAAAGTCCCAACGGGGGGGACATGAGATTGTATCCGGGGCCTCAGCCTTAGTGCACCTCAAAGTAAACGTATAACCAGGGGGTGTCTGCCCACTGTATAAACACAGATAGAAGCATGGTAAGCTGATATAGCCGCCACATAGACCTTCATGGTGGAGTAGGCTAGCCCTGCAGAAAACGGTGCCTGCAACAACTCCAGAATTACGTTAATGGCGCAGTTAACTAGGTCCAGCTGGCGGTCTCCGCACCAAGAAGTGGTGGGAGCTCTGGATTGAAGGATGGTCTCAAAAACCTTAGTTAAGAGACCAGACGCTACTAGTTGTGCCCCATCAGGGGCCATACCCATAGCCTCCACAGCTCTGGGCGGGGGTGCACAATGGCGCCTCATGCCTGAGATAGAAGGTCCACCCTCAAGGGGATTTCCCAAGGCGAGCCGTCGAGGAGAGCAACGAGATCCGAGAACCAGGCTTGGCCAGAACAGGGCCACTAAGAGCAAAGATACTGCGTCCCGGCATACTCTCTCCAGAACTCCCGGGAGCAGAGCGATCGGGGGAAAAGCGTACAGACGAAGCCTCGGCCAGGTCTGTACCATGGCATTCAGTCCCAGAGGAGCTGGATGAGCTAGAGAGAACCAAAGGGGACATTGCACTGTCTCTTGAGGGCGAAGAGGTCCACCTGGGCTTGCCAAAGATTCTCCAAATCTGCTTCACCACCTCGGGGTGAAGCATCCACTCCCCGGGCCTTGGCCCCTACCTCAACAGGACGTCTGCCCCCATGTTGAGACGTCCAGGAATATAAGCTGCCCTCAGAGAGAGGAGCTTTCCCTGGGACTACACAAGGATCTGGTGTGCCAATTTGTAGAGGGGGCGCGAACACAGACCTTCTTGGTGATTAATATAAGATACCACAGCTGTGTTGTCGGTGTGAACTAACACATGCTGGCATCTCGGGTCCAGGAGGAAACGCCTGAGAGCGTAGAACATCGCTAGCATCTCTAGGCAATTTATGTGCCAGGAAAGATGGCACCCTCTCCACAGACCACGGGCCGGGTGGCCACTTATGACCGCCCCCCAGCCGGTGAGGGATGCGTCTGTTGCAAGTGAGACACAGTGACAAAGTGCTTCCAATACTGGGCCCTGAGAGAGGAACCAAGGATTCTTCCACATATCTACGGCCCGGAGGCAGTGCCGCGTGACCTTGATCTTGCGGAAAGGACTTCTCCTTGGTTTTTAGCCACCACTATAGGGGCCTCATGTACAGTAGGCCGAATAGAATCACATTGGATGCAGCTGCCATGAGGCCTAGCAGTCATTGAAACTGCTTCACAGTGAGTGACTGGCCTTCTTTGACTCTCGTGACTGCACTTAGGATCTAATCTACTCGAGCAGGAGAAAGATGTGCCCGCATCGTGATCACATCCCAAACCACACCCAGATAAGTAGTTCTCTGTGCTGGAGAAAGCATGCTTTTTTCGGTGTTCAGTCTGAACCCCAACTGTTGTTATCTCAATGTCGGACCACCAACTGCTCTGAGTGAGCTAATATCAAAAGGAGCCAGAGCTGCATCCACAACTTTCGTGAACGTGCAAGGTGAGAGTGCTAGGCCGAAGGGAAGAACCCGATATTGGTACGCTTCGCCCCTGAAAGCGAACCTCAGGAACTTCCTGTGTTGAAGAAGAATGGGAATATGAAAGCATCCTTCAGATCTATTGTGACAAACCAGTCCTCTGACCTGCTATGACCTGCTTCACAGTAAGCATCTTGAACTTCAGTTTTATAACTGAGTGGTTCAGAAGACGCAGATCTAGGATAGGACGCAACCCTCCATCCTTCTTAGGAACAATGAAGTAACGGCTGTATAGCCCCAACTCTCTCTGCTAAGGATGGACCACCTCAATGGCCTCCTTCCTCAGGAGAGTTTCTACTTCTTGTTCCATCGCCAAAGCCTGCATCGGACCCACCAGAGTGGGGAGAACCCCGCCGAAAGTAGGTGGGCGGCAATTGAATTGTATTCTGTAACCTAGTTCTATTGTACGCAGAACCTATTGAGACACGTGGCAGTACTTTCCAGGCTGCCAGACATTTTTTTAAAGGGATCAGCCTCTTGAGACTGGCCCCTGATATTCCTGGAGTAAATGGACCGGTGTCCTGAAAGTGGGACCCCGCAGGAAACTCCCAGTCCAAACTCTCTAGGGACCTCTGAGGAGGTGGCACTTTCCCCATGCTGGCTGAAATTGGCAAGCACTAAGGGATGCACATGTTTGAGGCGGCTGCGATGAGCAGCCTGGCTCTCGGAGGGCACTGGGGAGGAGCGGGCATTAACGTAGGGGGCTGCCCCCTGGGGCCCTGACCTGTAAGCATCAGGGCATCTTTTTCGAAATCCTCTTTGAAACCAAGACGGTCCTTAGATCATGTCTCGGTTTCCCGAATTTCGACCCCGAGCACTGTGTCACCCATAACCTCCTAATGAGCGGGACGTGACGCTCTGCTTTTGCATGTCTCTGTACGAGGAGCTGGTACATGGCCTGGGATGCTCCCGTCTAGCAGCCCTGAGAGATTGAGGGCGGCGAGGGAGGAACCGCTGAAATGCCTCCGCTTGCTTCCGGCCTCCTGGAACCTGTCGACCAGGTTGGACCTGTCGTTCCTGTCCAACAGAAAGACCCTGTCCTGATCTTTTATTTGGGACAGGGTCAAGCAAAAGTGCCTCTCGGCTGCCACCAGAGCTGCCATAGACTGGCCTTTTGCATGAGCGGTCTCTTTTGTGCCATGCAGCGAGTGGTCAGCGGTCCTCCTGAGCTCACTCACACCCTCAGGTGTGAGGTTGCCACCCTCATCCATCTCCCTCAGCAGGTCGGCCTGGTAAGCCTAAAGCAAACCCATGGTGTGTAGGCAAGCACCTGCCTGACCTGCAGCCGTGTCCCCCCGTTCAGTAGCGCTGAAGTACGTAGAAGCGGCTTAGAGGGCAGGGATGGAGCCTTTAAAGACGATGCCTCGCCGGGGGACAGGTAGCTAGCTAGCGTCTGCTTGACCCGCGGCATCGTCTTATAGCCATACTCATCCAGCCCCGCTGGAATATGGCCTTTCCCATGACTTGGACACCTCAGCGTGCAAGTCAGGGAAGAAGAGAAGGCTCCTGCGTGAAGGTGCAGACTGGCTGCTCAAGAAGCATTCATCAAGCAGGCTTCTTGGCCACACAGTCTGTGGCTCTGCGGGCCAATCTAAGCTTAGCTTAGCCACAGCATGAGTCACTACCTCCAGCAGCTCCTCATATTTTGGGGACACAGAGGATTCCTTAATGCTCTCTACATCCAGTTTGTCAGTGGATGAGAGGCGGAGTGATGAGCCCTCCCCCTGGGGGGAAGAAACTGCAGAGCGGTCTTTCAAACCCAGGGAGAGAGCAGACAATCTATTGGGTGAGGAACGAGAAAGGGACTGGCCCGTCTCAATTCCCTCTATTAGATCGATCTGCGATCCCCATGAATGCAGCCGCCGCTCTGCCTCAACAAAAGCGGGGCCAGGACCATGGGGAACGCTAGTGAAGGCCCCCTCCTTAAAGAGAGCCCTCTGAGAGCGTCCGCAAAGGAAGACGCTCACAATGCGGGCAGTCAGCCCGCTCAAGGGCTGACTGAGCATGCCTCGCTCCCAAGCACTGAACACACAGACTATGTGTATCTCCACCTGTAATATAACGTGGGCAGGGAGGAACACACAGCCTGAAATGTTCAGCGCTGTCAGCGCTTCGCTGAATGAATGAAGCTAACCCGAGTTTCTCAGCGCACATGCTTTTAAGCTTCCTGGCGTATTGCCCCCCAAATGGACAGATTTTACATGTGATTCAAAGTGCATAAAAGCTGGAGACATTCCCTAAAGCGTTTCGACGCAGCTTGAGTTCCTGAAAAGGAACCAAACTAAAAGTTGAAAAGCGCAGCGTCACGTATTTTAAAACCCAATGATGTGAGTGTTCACACACTGACAGAGCCTTTTGGCATCTCTCAGCGGCACTCAGCTACAACTCTGGAGGCTTAAAATCATGCTGCGCAACACATTTAGTTTAACATTAAATTATGTGATATTTATTCCAAATCATCATTATAAACTCTATCCTAGAAAGCAAGATCTGTTAGACCGACATTGATCTGTTTGGGAAGAAAGAAAACAACAGTGCATTAGTAAAAAAAAAGTATTTGTAGCTCGAGTACTTTTAACGAAACTTTAAATGTGGGCTGCAAATAAATAAAATATATTTCAATTAATGTATAAAATATGGTTTAAATATAGACATCAACATGTCAAATAACATGTTTAGTTAACATTTGAAATCGGACTTGCTAACTTTAGTTTAATAGATGTACTAACTAATTCAAGAAAACAATAACAGATTTACCATCATAATATATAGATTAATGTTCAAAAAACACCTATTGTTCAATACAGATGAACTAAAAGTTTATTAAAACTGGCCCATCTTACATCAGCAATAGATTTTGACCTTGAGCTCACACGCTGTGTCCAGTGTACGACTCCCTTTATGTTAACTGTTACAGCCAACAACACAACATTTATATTGTTTATGTAGCTGAGACGTTCATATGTTATTACTAGCTGCACTAGCCTATATGAGCATGGCGAACTGTAAGCGTCTCACTCGGCCAGGGTCTATGGTAAAAGAGCCTGAAAAAAAACTATATTTAATAAGTAATATTAATAAAATATATTTAATAAACATTTAGAAGAGAAGATTTTAATGTGATTTATATGTGAACTGTAGTTTTTGTATTATCACTCACTACATTTCTGTGACTCTGTCCATGATAGATTTTTTTGCATTTCTCCTAATAATTAAGCTAATAGTTAAAACAAAAGCAGAAGTATAATATCAAAAAACAAGATGTAGTGTGTAGTGTAGACTTTCAGACGGCATTGGAACCAACATGGAGTGTGTTTTAGCTGGCAGGCATATTCCTGCATGTAAATAATTCAAATGATTATCAAATTCAAGCTGAGATCAAACCTTAGCCTTCGTCTATGCATAATTTCAAAAGTGTGTTGAGTTCCTTTGATAAATACTACATCAACTTTCATTTCACACTGAAAAGGAAAAAAATGAAAATAGAAAATATATTTTTGTCCTTATTAGCTGTCTGTCTCAGCATGTAGTTAAGAATGTATTTGCTTAAATATTGGAACATGGCATGATTTTTCCCACCCTGAATCTACATAAAGCCATTTTGATAAACAGTGTTATTTCAGACTGTATTGCAGTGCTGTATTATTGATAATGTGCATGGAGAACAGAGAAGAGACAGCCAACCTTAAATCTGGATGTATTTACATTGACAACACGTTTACCAAATATAGACACAAAAGCCAAATATTTGAAATTGTGGACAAGTGCTTCAGTTTAGGAACCTTTCATTCATTTGATGGGTGAGATGTCAGTCTAGAGGCATTCACAATGACAATGGTTAAATCATTTCAGGTTGAACTTGAGCCAGGTGCCCATGCTGCGTCACATCACTGCTTGTTTGTTTAAAGTTAATCTCAGCTTCATCTCAGCTGTTGCATTATCAATGGCTGCTGTCAGTCAGGTCGTCGAAACAGAGACAGTACGCTGAGGGTGACATTGACCTTTCATTATAAAGCTCAATAAAACGTCTGTAAGACTGGATGTCTTGTCTTACACTTAAAAGAGCTAAATGCCTATTAGAAATGTGTTGTTTGTTATTTAGAACACAATTTTAGTTCGGAGTGTACATTAACTTAGAAATACAAAGTTATTTGGTGTCAGATTCAATTGCCAGTTTATTGCCATGTGCTACTACATTTTACATTTACATTTATTCATTTGGCCTATCCACCTAGTAGACAGGAGCTGTACTATACTTTGTATGGCTATTGCCTTCATAGAAAACAGCTCCTGAGGGGTGTTCTTAAGATGAGTGCACTGACTAACTATACTTTGCCAGAAATCTTTTATTTAAGCAATAACCACAGGTTGATTTTGTCGTTTTGAATCACTCTCAGTGTGGTCACCATTAGTTCCAGTTATGCCTCATACAAATTAAATTCTGCGCATATCAGCTCTTTTCATAGATAACCACTGCTCAGACACAATCACATCATTTTTTAAGATAGCAGACCTGTGATTGTGATGTCAATGGATGTCACTACTGAACAACACATGCAGTGAAGACTCGAGAGCAGTGCAGTGTTTAACAGAACCCTTGCTGCTGGCTTTCTATTAAACTCTGGCAGGTAGCTTTGATGCCCAAAGGTCAGCAATTGCTAAAAAGAAGTCAATAGGATGCAACAAAGCTCTATGGTCCCCTGTCTCACGTCATTTTATTTTTTTACTCTCTGTCTGACCATTTGCCCTGGAGCACTGTTAAGGTATTGTCTTTGAAATCCAAGACTCTGTTTCTTGTATGTATTTCTCATTAGTTTTTTTGAACACAGGTAACATATTGTGTTTAAGAGATTGCCTGCTTTGACCTTTCCTAGTATGGTAATTAGGCCCCTGAGCAGCATCAGGAAACGAGGCCAAGTGGGGCCTTATCGGGTAGCTTGTGCCAACCAGTGAGAGTGATGTGGACTTTTAAAATGAACATTTTTGCTTCATATACTTCTAATAATTGCTAACCTTACACGGCTTACCAACCATCAACCCCCTTCATGCTCTTTTCTCTCTGTTTTGCCCACCTGGACTTTTTTTTTACAGAAAATGAAGGTGCCCAAAATTACTTTGACCCCTTATCGACAGCAGAGGGCAACCCAAGGCGCTGCAGGATGTCTGGGGTCGGAGGCGGAGATGAGCTGGAATTAAGTATGCCATTTTTCCCATAATAGGCCGTCTCAGTTCATTAAAGCGAGGTGAGAGAGCTCAGTCACAGCCAGCTAGAGCACTGAGTGGGATGGTCTATGTAAATACTTTTACTGATGGGTGATGGTGGCTGTCATTGCTGAAGGTCATCTATCGTTGGTCAGTTCCATTTGCACTTCCTATGCTTCCCTTAACTGCCCTTAAATGATGGGGGTTCCTTCCAATAGTACTACATGCACCTCAGCATGTCTATTAAAAGTGTGCTCTGGGGAGCAAAGTCGTATGCATGTTATAATGAAACATGGCTATTAACAGAAAAGCCATTTTGACTATGTCTTTGGACATCATATAATATTCTACAATCCTTGCAAACCTACAAACCGTTGATAATGATACTACAGAGGTGGGGACACCTTCAAATGATATTTCGCATGAATTTCATTGCTGTCAAAGACTTAACATTGGGCTTACGTGCATGTTATTATTAGCTCTGAGCTATAATCATTTAATGTTAATGAAGGTCAAGAATTAGTGTCAGTTGTTGAAAATTCATAGCATGAAGTTTCTTTATATTTTCTTTGGACTTTGCAATACAAGAAATCAGTCAGGAAGAGATGTTCAAGAATTCAACAATAACATTTACCATTTGTTAATTATAGTAGTACTCAGGGTTGATGTTTTTTTTCCCTAGAGTTTATGAATACAGATGAGAAAAATCTTTATGAGAAACTCTCAAAAATGTTTCAAGAAGAAGACACTTCCATCATTGATTTACCAGGTAATTTATCAAGTAGCAATCATTTAACTTTGGTTGGTGGTTAGGGCTGGCAACCACAAGATTGGTGGTTCAGATCCTCACAAGAAGTAAGCTACTCCATCCTATGTTGTTACCGGGGGACCGCATAAAAAGAATATTATGATCTCTTTAATAAAAACTATTATTTTCGACTCACACATGGTATGACTAACTGTAGATATCAATAATGTCTCAAACCATGCTCAGATTTGTCAAATTACAAATCTACATTGAAAAGATTTCAGCAATTGGCTCTTTTGTGTCTATTTTAATTTTTCCTTTGAAAATGTAGGAGAATCTTTTGCGATAAAGTCATATTTAAATTAAACCTTTCTCAGATCTACCAGCTTTGAAAAAGGTAACTTTATCTGGGTTGAACCTGTAATGAGTTCACGACAGTGGTCTGTGTCAACATTAATAAAGTCAATAATTTCCCTGTTTTATTATGAGATGCAAATGATGTTTTTCAAATTAAATGTTGTGCAGATAGTGGAAATCGTCAACACTCAAGCACTAAGCTCTTAGGTCGGCACAGGGCTTAACTTTCTATGTCAGATTCATTGTTGTCCATGACTCAAGTGTCTAAGCAATGGGCAGAGCTACCACACAGCACTTGTAGCAATAGGTTTGCCAGAGCATCACTGGGTTTAGGCCTTTCGATATACATGAATATGGGGTAAGCTGTTTAACACTCAAGTTGATTGTTGTGGATTTGGCTGAAGTGGATAGATTAGCCTCTCCACTATTGTTTTAGAATGCTCATAAAATCCATAAAAAAACACATAGTAGAACAAGAAGGATGATCATGGTAGCATCCATGAGGCTCTACCACTTGAGACAGTTGCCTGCATTCCGTCTTCCACTACCACCTACTAGTGTAGGCCACAATCTAGTACTACTCCAGATTTTTCCACACTTCTTACAGCCTTTTTGCTTAGAAATTGTGAGCAGGAGTGGCTGAATGGACATAATCCAGTATGCACTATGTAGAACTCTGGGCAAAGTCAATTGTTTTTCTCAGTGCCAGATGACATTTGAAACAGTTCAGATCTTTTGAGACTCTGTAATAGTAAAACCCCAGTGAGCTATCTTGCTGTGCACTGTCAAGACGATTAACTTTTCTCTAAGACATTTTACTGTAAATGAAACCAACATCATCACACAAATAGCATTTCTCATGTGAAGCCTGAGGACTTTTTTAAATTAATCTATTGTTTTTTTAATACTTTGAAGGTCTGAATAGAATTATAATTTCTGTATAATTTGTATTATTTACTTATTTACATTTTTGTAAATAATGTTTGATGTCTGTCATCAGGTTTTGGTACAGAGCTCATGTGTTTTTAGATCGTTCCAGAAATCTGATGGGTTGTAATCTAGATGTATTTTCACTGTTGTGCAGCTCTGTGAAGGGAACAATCACAGTGGAGGTTTATTATAACTACTCTTTTTGATTAACTTGCTGGTTTAATTAAAACCAATTTTAGTGTAATTTGGTTCATGACATCACTGCTATGATTGCTGTTGTGCTCTGTGTTTTTTGATGCACCTGTAGGTGTGGTGCGTGAGACTGAGGAGGTTGAGCCATCAGCTGGGGGGAGATGGAAGAATCTAGAAAGGAGAATGACAGACCTCCCTCACTACCATCAGCAGCTCAGAGAGTGTGTGCAGAAAAACATGTTGCCTGTGGGCAGGCCTGCAATAAAGCAGGTTAGAGTTGCCACACACCATTCACACGTGATCTGCATTGCATGCAGCAAAACAGATGCAGCTTTCATTACAATCAACAAAGCTTTAAACACTTTGGGATTAATAGGATGTTGGCGTGATCAAATAAGTATAAAGTATTGCAATAAACTATGCACCTGTCTATAGTTAGGCAAATAAATTTAAAATAAAATAAGAAAAAAAAATACACACATACATACAGTTGTGGTCACAAGTTTGCATACACCTTGCAGAATCTGGAAAGTTTTAACAATTTTAGAAAAATAAGAAGAATTATGAAAAATAAGGTTTAAGTTAGTACTGCCCTGAACAAGCTATTTGATATAATAGATGTTTACATATAGTCCACAGCACAGAATAATTGCATTTACAAAAATTACCCTGTTTAAGTCACTCGCAGGACGTAGCGAGTTTCTTAAACAAGCTGACTGAATTCTGCTATTAGGGTTTGTATTTGCACGTCTCTTTAGAATTCCTGTTAGCTAAATGCAGTGGCTGGTGTGGAGTGTGTTGGTTTTAAACAAGACCACAGATTTTCCTTTTTGGCAAGAAGAGCGAAAAAAGCAGGGAATGACTGAGAAGGTGTGGGCGAGGAAGCAGAGAGTAATGTCATTCTTGAGGGAAAATTTAAAGGTACTGAAGTGCATCCAGAAAAGGGAAAGATGACTGTATGTATGTCAAATGAGATTTGGTGAAGTACAGGAGCTTCTTCAGATACTCTCTGTCATAAATCATACTATAATATCATTAAAACAAACAATCACAGGCAAATGTTAAGATTTGTATAGAATCCTACCCTTTAGAACATATATATAATAGTATACATTTGGTGTTACATATGTATATATTTACAATGCTTAAAAAGGAGCACTAAATTGATTTTCTCATCTCTTGTGCTGATGTCATTAAAATTTTTACTTTTCCTGCAGTATATAATATTTATACCATGCATATACAGGGAGTGCAGAATTATTAGGCAAGTTGTATTTTTGAGGAATAATTTTATTATTGAACAACAACCATGTTTTCAATGATTCCAAAAACTCATTAATATCAAAGCTGAATATTTTTGGAAGTAGTTTTTAGTTGTAGCTATTTTAGGAGGATATCTGTGTGTGCAGGTGACTATT
>JAZGTK010008661.1:0-18048 GCA_036877625.1 Ambastaia sidthimunki | reverse complement strand
TCTTCTTAAGCCCTCCTGGTACCAGCCCCCTCCTCCGCCTCCACCTGTCATTCGTCCAAAGCTGGCGACCACGCCCATCATTCCCCGGCCGGTGAAACCAGCCTCAAACATGTCGGTACTACGGCGCCGGCGTGTGCGCTGCAAACGTTGCGAGGCTTGTCTGCGCACAGAGTGTGGCGACTGTAACTTCTGCAGAGACATGAAGAAGTTTGGTGGCCCCGGCAAGCTCAAACAGACCTGTGTTCTCCGCCAGTGTCTCGCTGTGAGTGTGTGTGTGTTGATTGTGGACTCTTGTCTTTTGACCAAGACTTCCTTTGTTTGCGTATGTTAATATCTCTTTCTCTTCTCTCAATAGCCTGGGCTGCCGCTCTCCGCTGTATGTGAGATCTGTGAAGAAGGTAACCAGGATACTGGTGAGGAGCTCATGGAGTGCTCAAACTGTGCTCAGATAGCACATCCTAGCTGTCTGAAGGTACAAACGCTTACATTATTGCAGTATTTTCAGTATTCAGTACAATGTTTCAGTTGCGTTGTTAAGACGTTAAGGAAGATTAAGACACTGCAAAAGTGTATTCTGTGAAGTTATTTAAAATACATACAATACAATGGCCTAATTAAAACAAAGATGCTTATAATTGTAGTTACAAGGCTTTAATAGCATTGAATCAAGAGCTTTAAACCCAACTGATGAGTGGTTTGGTTCATGACAGATAGAGAAAATGATTGTCTGTGGCTGCTGTTGTTAGGTTTAATAGACAGTGCTAATCTTATCTCTTTGTCTCCTGTACAGTCATTTGTGCTCTTTTCTCACATCTGTCTCTGTAGATTTCGGGTGATGGAGTGGTGAACAAAGATCTGCCCAGCTGCTGGGAGTGTCCCAAATGTGTTCTGGGCAAAGACACAGAATCTGAGGTAGCACACACACACACACAGATTCGATTTATGTATTTTCTAAGGGTTTCTTCTATTGCTTGAAAACAAACTTTCAAATCAGGGAAGCTTTGAGCCTTTGTTTCTAACGCTAGCTTTTGCAGGCCTGCATCCGCACTCATTCACACTCAGTCACAAGGAAAAAGATGCATGCCGTGAGCTTACTGTGTCATACACACACTGGTCTGCGTGTGTAACAGTAATGCTTGTTTTCCTGTGTGCCAGTCGTCAGGCAGCGGTGATGACATCACGGCACAGGATGGGTCAGGGGGGCTAGGGGGCGGGGTGTGGCACGGGGTCGGGCGGCCCCCCTCTTCTCACTCCTACGGGTCGCTCCAGAAAAGGGCGGCAGCCCCTGAGCAGCAGCTCAGAAAGAGGGTGAGAGGCTCCGCCTTCCTCACGCCACTGCTGCCGCGCACACAGCCGCTCCGCCTTAATTCTGTTCTCTCTCTCCTCAACTTTCATATTCCCTACCTGAGCTTTTGCCCGCTCATTGTTTTGCGCAGAGTCCCTCATTCATTGTCACCTTTTGTTGTTGGCCACTCTTTCTCTCTCTCTCTCTCTCTCTCTCTGTGGCCACCCTGCCCTGTTTACATCGTTGTGCCCCATCGCTGCTTGAGCTGACTGAAGGCTTCAGTGTCATCTTTGTGTTTGCAGCTTGTGTGGTTCCATTCAGCGATGCTGGTGTAGTATCACCGTTTTATTAAACAATGTGTCCTTGTGATTTCTGTTTCACAGATAAAACTAGAGGGAGCGAAAACACATGTAAGTAACTTCTTTGTGCTTCCTACTGGTTTTATTGGTGTCATCATGATTCAACCTTTTTGAATTCCGTGACAGACCCTGTCATGAGTTTTTAATGTCAGAGACAGAAGTGGGAACGGCAAGCTGATGTAGCAGAAAATAGCCATGATAACTCTATAAATCCCTCAGAATGTGTGTTAGAAACAATTTGTGATTTTGCTGATAATCTTTGTTTAGCTTTGATAATCTTTTGTAATCGTTATTTCCCCCTTTTTTCCAGAAACGTAGATCTTCATCTCTTGATCCTCGCGTGGCTAAGATCTATCGCCGGCATGGGATGGATCATGATGATGATTCCGGCAGCGACGATGAGGATGGGAACGGCGGGAAAAAGATGTCAACCCACTCAAGGAGCGGAGTCTCTTCATCCCGCCGAGGTTACGGAGCTGGCAGGCGAGGTGTTTGGAGAGGCTCCACCCATCGAGGGAATCGAGGCAGTCTGGCATCAAGTTCATTAAAAATGAGGCGGGGACTCGGACCAAGAGAGCGAGGCAGTCGGGTTAGGTTAAGAGGAGGATCTCATGTGAAGCGTCGGCGGTATGAAGACGATGACGGAGATGATGACGATGATGAGGATGACGATGAGGAAGATGATGATGATGAGGATGATAGTGATGACGAGAGGCATATGGGACGATCAGATAAGGAGCATCGTTCACGACGGAGGCGACGTAGAGGTGAGGACTATGATGATGACGAGGAAGATGATGATGACAGCGAAGAACGAGACTTTGATGGAGAGGATGAGGAGGTGGATGACATGGACGGGGGGGAGGAAGACGATGATGGCGAGAACCAGTCAGATTCAGACCCAGACCCACCGGTCTTACTCGTATCAGACTTCAATGATGACCTGCTGAATGATTCCTACCTAACCGTGACTCTTCAGCGCCCTCCAAAGGCCAAACGAGACCCCTGTTCCATTGTACCCAAACTGGAGGCTGCGATGTCTCCCCGCACTCCCGGCTTCATCCAGCGCAAAACGTTGCCCAGGACGCGACTCAGAAACAGCAATTTGACGCCTTCCGGTAATGAATTTTCACAGTCCAAAGGTCCCCAGACGTCCAGCCGCCACACGAGACGGAACTCCAACCATGATGGTCGAGACCGAGACACTCCGTCACCCTCCTCAGTGTCTTCACGTTCTTCTGTTTCTCCACCTCCACCACCTCCCTCAATCACCACTTGCTCTCCTCCTTCCCTTCTCTCTCATCCCTCATTCCGTGATGTAGGAAATGAGCGAGGCTGTGAAAAGGACATTTGGGTGTCCGTGTTCCGCTACTTGAGTCGGACTGACTTGGCTGTGTGCATGAGAGTCTGCAAGGCTTGGTACAAATGGTGAGTGTTGACATGTATAACAAGCACTTCAAAGTAAAAGCATGGACAGAAGTTTTTAAACGGGCCATGATTTGAAAAATAACAGGATTGACGGGTTTACAGTTTAATTTGACTGTTCCTTGTTGTAAAATGCTGATCAGAGCCGCCTTAACTAAATCAGAGCCACCTTAACTGTGTAACTTTAAAGGGATAGTGTAAAAGAGAACCAGTAAGAATTGACTGATGGTTTCTATAGCTGTAAACATGCATTGATTAAACTGTATTTTTAATGGAAAACATAGAGTACTATTGATCACTTTGGTTTATTTACTAAGTGAATAATTACGATCGGTTCTGTAGGTGCTGTGATAAGCGCTTGTGGACACGGATAGATCTGAGTCGCTGTCGGTCACTAAGCCCTCAGGCTATTTCAGCCATCATTAAAAGACAACCCGTGACCCTTGACCTCTCCTGGACACCTGTGTCAAAGAAACAGATGGCCTGGCTCATCCATCACCTGCCAGGTACAGTTGACCTAATTCTTGATTATGTAATAGCATGACAAACTATTAGCATGAAATACGTTACAGTGGGGAGCCTAAAATATTCCCTCTCCTTATTTCTCACAGGTCTGAAGGATCTGATATTGTCAGGTTCCTCCTCATTATGCGTGTCGGCGTTGAGTTCACAGAGCTGTCCGGGTTTGCGAACTCTTGACCTTTGTTGGGCTGCGGGCATCAAAGATTGTCAAATAAAAGACCTTATAGTGCTACCAGGTAAGACACAAACAATTCCTATTATTACTGGTACAGTGATACAGCGAGTGCTAAAGTAACTTATAACCTTCTTATATTCCTCTGTCATGCAGGCAGTGAAAGTCGCAGTCGACTGAGGGGTTTGCTCAATCTACGCTTGTCTGGTTTGGATATTAGTGACTCCACACTAAAGCTGATCGTCAGACATATGCCTTCACTGAGGAGGTTAGACCTGTCTCACTGCCTGGGGCTCACAGACCAGTCCATCAACCTGCTCACTGCTTCTGGCTGCAACACTCGCAACACGCTCAGACAACTCAGTCTTGCAGGTACCCTTGAATATTGTGCTCCTAAGATTGACCTGTGTACATATACAGATTTTGTCAAAAGCTCATAACATCTGATATTAGGATTAAAGTGGTATTTTTGTTGTACTTAAAAGTTGCTTGAGACTTCTAATTAAAAAAAATGGCATGTTGGCAGTGCACAATAAAATTCCATTTATTAAATTAAAATTGAATTTCATGTATGGTCTTTTTATGTATGCATTATGTAATATCATTAATTTCAATGCCATTACCTGTTTAAGGCAATTTTATGTATTATACACATTATGGTACAATCAGTATGAAATCACTGTAACCCTAAAAAACAATTGTCATTAATTACACTGTCACAACACATGCAAATACTTCATGCTTTTATCTCACTGACTTCATTGTTTTGTTTGCGTCTCTAGGTTGTAATAAGCTGACAGATGCTTGTCTGTCCTACATGAAGCGATTATCAGCTTTGACTCTGTTGGATCTGCGGGGGTGTAAGAATGTGACTCGACGTGGCTGTGAAAACTTCATCTCTGATCTGTCTTACTGCACCGTCTTCTGTCTAACTGAAGACAGAGTCATTCAGAGAATATCATAACACGCGCACAGACGCGCAGTCACCACAGCTCTTCTCACTGAGCTACAAGAGCTCCATCCCACTGAAAACAGGCAGATGTCGCCTGAATGGCAGGATGAGGCTGAAGAAAAGAGAAAGATACAGAAGGATACAGGCTGTGATCGGCGGAGGGTAAAAACGGACTGACACGGAGAACCTCGAGATCAGAAGATGTGAAGCATTGAGTTCCTACAACCCACAAGGCAGATCCAGACACATCCAAAGTTTGGTGTTTTTCTTCTCTGGGCATTCAGCCTCATCCAAAGTGACTTCTTGAGAAGATTCCAATGATTATGCTTATGAGCTAGACACTAAACTTTATAATCCAGCACAAGTAAGACTTGGTGAATGAGGAAGTGATGATCTGATCAGAGTTTGGGAGAAGTTGGTCTCAGAAGGTGCATCTCGCTAGTTCTCATCTGCCACAACTTTATTTTTAATGTAGTGGCATGAACGTTTTTGGACTGTCTTCAGAGTATGAATATTATCTATAAGTACTTCAGCCTACTGGTTCAGTCTTGCTTTCTTAGTGACTCTTTTATTGTTCCTGAACATGCATTTCAGTCGTTCAACCTTTCAGAAGGTTTTGCTGCCTTTGTTTATGGACACACACCTTACTACACCATTAAAAGAGATTTCACTCTTCTTTAGTTCTCATTTATCTTATCGTTTGTACCTGCGCTTGCTGCCATCCCACGTGGCCAGTCCATCTGCGTTCTCCTGTCCTGTCTGAACTTGGAATGGGTTGGTTAAAGTTTAGGCTGAATTGCTTGTTTACCCTTGGAAAGCTGTAACTTAAATGCAACTTGTAGCAACAATATAGCAATTATTTTCTGAGGACATTTAAAATGTTCATTTTGTGTTTTTTTTTCATGAAAAAGCAGAAAATAAAGATGGAAAGAGAAAATATTCAAGCTGTTTTACTTTGCTTGTGCTTACATTGTTGTTGTATATAGATGGACTGTATATAACATACTTAGTTTCGTCTCCTTTTCACAGAGAAAATACGTAAATATTTACCTTTTCACATTAGCTAAAATAATTCTAGCCAAAGTCTAAAATGTCAATGCAGGAAATATGATCTTATTGCCCAAATGTTACTGCAATTGTAAAATACTGTAAATTTATTTTAAAAATTGCACATGCTGTTATTTAAAGATATGAGTTATAACGAAAGCAGAATAAATGTATGAAAATTGTAATGTATATATTTTCATGATATACACTGTCACTATAGACAGCCTATGAAAAAACGGCTTCCCAAAACAACAGTTATTAAAGTATAAATATTTATTAGTTACAAAAAACCTTTATTAGCATTCTGTTTTCTTTACATGCTCAGCATCAAGGCCACTGCAAACTTGTAAAACAATCCCTGGGACAAAAGTCTAAACTTGTTTAAGAATAATTCATCAACAAATGTTACATGTTATTAGCCTGTTATGGAGCTTTTTTGACACAAGAATGAGAAACGGCTTTCCTTGTGTGGGAACAAGCAAGTGTTCTTCAAACTATCACATGGGTTTAGAATGACAGAATAAAAGTGTAATGAATCAACCCTTTGCTGCTGAAAAATAATATTTAGCTACAAAATGAAGTATAAAAATATTTTACAGGGAAATACTTTACATTTAGTTTGGCTGCAGGATTGTTCCAAAGGAAAAGGGATTGAACTTGTATCCTGATCCGTGGTAGAATTTGTTCTGAAATTCCACCCTGCATAAAATAGAGGAATATTTTCCAGTGTTTTGTAATACCAGCACCTAAACTGTCTGATTGTAATGACTTGTGGGAAATTCTGCAATGATTTGGATGTGTAAGTATCTTCAGAGTGTGTGGGCACGTGTGGTTTTCTCACCAGTGCAGACGTAGGGCATGCAGGAAGGCTGACAGACCCTCCATGATGAGCAGGATGGAGACGGTGAGCGTGGCGAAGACGAGAAAGATGAGTGACAGAACTACAGATCCCACGTAGCCCTGCCACGAGAGTGCGATTCTCATGACCATCACCCAGAGAACCTCAGACAGCTCTGATACACACACAAACACACAAATCATTATCAGTAATACAGTCAAACTAATGAGATACGCACTGTCATCTGGGGGTTTGTGTGTGTTTGCTGCATACGTGCATGGGCGAGGCTAAGGGCCCACAGCCGAAGATAGGAGGCAGTGTTGGAGACGCAGCCCAGGCAGAACTCTATAGTGTGGATTGCTTGGTGCATAAAGACTTCTATGCAATGAAACTCCTGTAGGGGTCAAATATACAGTAAATAATTTTTAACTAAAGAACTTTGAATATCCTTTGCACCTTTTCACATCATAATCTTTCACCTCCCTCCAATTCTAAGCTTAATTTGTGACATGATATTATTAACCTTTCTGTTTCTTACCTGTTCCTGTACTCCACCTCCTCCATTTAGGTCTCCCAGCTGAGCGTTTATAGAGCTGGTGTCTGTGACTAGAGGTAGCTGCTCCCCCTGTGAGTAAGAAATAGATTTAAAGGAACAGTAACGTCAAAAAAGTTAATTAATTAGTAAATTTGTGTTAATTTTAGCAGTTTAGCAAAAAGATTCACAATACTGCTATTTTCTGTACAAATAAAGAGAATAAGGACTAGGGCTGCTAGGCCTGAAAGCATCAGTCCATATCCTTAGTCCCCATTCACTTTCATTATATGTAAATTCTGCTAAACTTCTTGGATATAAGAAAATCCCTTTTTTCCATACTGGAACGCTCTTACCGTTCTCCTGCTCCTTCTGTGCCTAAAATACATGTGCAATGGTTTTCCCAACAGTAGCATCGGAACCGAGACCAGCGCTAAACACACTAGCACTCTCTGCACCGTCATCTACAGAAAGTGAGAGAAAATATATTCATGAGTCAAAAATACAGTTGTGATGTATAAAATGTTTATTCTGTTAACTTCAGACCTGTCCTGAATACAGTGGTGGGTTGTTTGGGTTCTGGGTAAACAAGAACATATCTACGAAGTGGATCAGGATACTGGGAGCGCGGTCGGAATCTCGAGGCCCAAAAGCAATCCATTTAAACATCACCATGAAGACGAGGTACCCAAAAAGACACAACATGAACACAAGCTCGGGAATCAACACCAGAAGCACACTGCTCACGTCCCCAGAGTACCTGCAGAAAAAGAGCGAGTAGCTTTAAACTGTTTTTACATTGTCTGATGCAAACAATTGTAGATTTTGCTACAGTTTTTATGGATTTAAGCTGCCTGTTTTTTTGTCTTATGTAATCCCAGACCGGCTTGTGAAATGATGGTGAAATCATATCTTTGTGTGGCCCAAACCATCTGTTGGACTCCTTGTTCATACAAAAATCTCACCTGATTATTACAGGTTATAGCAAAGAATGTTTGGAAATCTGTATTGATATTTCCTACTGACAAGCTAAAGCTAAGATTAATAAATAAAGGTTTATGAACCATTTTGGTGAAGCAGTTAATGTGCCTATAACTTTTGCGTAATACTGTACATTCTTTAAAAAAAAGAGTCGTGTTTATAACTCACATGTAGTTAAAGAAGGACAAACAGACCCCAAAAGTCATATGGATGACCCCAATGATGATTGACATTTTCATCTTATAAGAGTTGAGGAAGGTGAGGTGGTTATTGGCTAGACTCCAGATCTGTCAGCCAAAGAACAAAATAAATTAACCAGAAACATTCACCATAGCTGCACCGGATACTCAGGTGAGCTTTACTTCTGATTGGCTGTTTAAAGCTTTATTATTGGACAAGTACTCCATATATTTATGTCTCAAATAAATAAAGAAAACCAGTGTTAATGAAAGGCCTGGTCACCGGGTCAATGCCGAATGGATATGGTCCCTGGAACACTCCAGTTATGTTTGGATCCAAAGTGAGGTACTGGTTCCCTCTCAGTGTGTCATCACTGAACCAAACCAGAAGAAAGAAGATGATTAGTGAGCAAGTGTGAAAATGCACAAATTACACACAAAAAGCCTCTGTAGTGTTGGACCTGTCACACCCATAAATAAAAAGGAAAAAACACTCCTTGTCAGTCCTTGGAAATCCGGACATTCCTTACAACCGAGATGATTACAGAATTTTTGTGTTTGACTGGTTAATAACAAGCGGAAGCGTTTAGGAAAACTTTCTGAAAACATATTTTTGTAATTTAGTTTGGTGCTGCAGAAATTACACTTCATCTAAGTTTGAGCTCAATGGATTGTGGGATACAGCATTTACATTACATTTACGCATTTGGCATAAAATCAGTATGTGCGTCTCCTGGAACAAACTCACAGACGCAATGCTCTACCAATTGTGCTATGCAGGAACATAGTTCCTGAACATGGGGTTGTGTGTGTGTGTGTGTGTGTGTACCTCCAGTTGTAGTGCTGTATCATTGGTTTGATATGCCAGCAAGAGGAAAAAAGACACAGTCCTTTACTGAAGCACTCATTATAGACAGCTCCAGTGTAGATTGAGAACAGCCCCATCATCAGAATGAGATACCGCCCACCAAACAGCATACGCCATATCTAAGAGACACATGGACAGACTGCTGTATTAAACTTACAAAACAAAACATCACAATACAGTACAGGATGGCTGTACAAACCTCATTAGTGCTTCTCTTCATCTTAGGGTCTCTGTCCTCCAGCACCATCCACAGAGCAGCTAATGTCATGAGAAGCCCATGACCAACATCTCCAAACATCACCGCGAACAGGAAGGGAAACGTGACGATGGTGTACACAGCTAAGAAGTAAAAGCAGTTCTGTTACATGAAACAGTTTTACTAGAGTTACATGAATGGACTCTCATAGTAGAATGTGGTACCTGGATTAACCTCTCTGTACCGGGCCACACCGTAAGCATCCACAATGTTCTGGAAGCTGGAGGTGAATATGTTGGTGTTGAAGAGCGTCGGAGGTGAGGTGGGGCTGGGTAATCGGTTGTAGAAGGAGTCCACACTGCTGTTGCTTTTTCTCTGAGAAACAGAAAGGTCAACTTCCTGTTTCAAAACTTGAAAAGTAAATTACACCTTAGTGTGTGAGCTCTCTTTATAGAGCATCTGTGTCCAATCTCTCACTTCGTCTTTAATAATCATCTGTCTATGTTTCTCTCACCGTTCCTTCTATCAGAGCACATTGCAGAAGCAGCAGTTTGGCCTCTGGGCACCAGGCCTCTGCAATGAGACATTTCTCAGTGACTGAAGGGCTGCAGAGGTTGAGGACTGTCTGCACTGCTTTGCACTTCTGAACGCGCATCTTCCACTGCGGCAGCAGACACACGCAGCGGGTCAACAGCTGCTGCATGTACTGCTCTGTTTGAGATAAGACCTGCACACACACAGCAGAGGTCAGAGGTCAGACATGATACTGTGGTACCTAATACAGTGATACTTCATGTCAGTTTAAAGTGCAAAATAAAAGGACGAAGGAACACTCTGCTCACCGTTTTGATGTCGACTATCCTGACCTGCAGTTCCTGCAGTATTCCCTCTCTCTCCTCTAAGGTCTCTGGATACATAAATGTATGCGTGTGGAAACTGCGAATAAGAAATATCCACCGGTTATCTGACATGACTGCAATTAAAAATATATTACTGCAAAGTTGCAAAACATTGCTACTTAAACATTAAAACATTGGCTGCATTCTCTCATGAAGAAATTTTACTTAGAAATCTCTGTGACTTGTTAGTACCAATAAAAAAATCGTTAAATTATTTTTTTTACCATTTTCATAGTTTGTTACATAGTTTTGTAAAACAGAGTGTTGAAAAGGTATAAAAAACTAATAGAAAAAATGAGATTGTTAGATATGGATGGTGTGGTGGGTTATTTTAAAAGAACGTGTGAGAAACGTAATTTCAAATGCAATGTAATAAACATACCAGTCACAGATCTTCTTTACTTTCTGTCCAATCTGTTCTCCCCAAAATGAGATCAAGAAGACAGTCCACTGAACTATCTCCCCCTGAGACCGGGAAAAACAAATAAAGAGTTCCTGTCAGTGGAGATCCACATATAGTCTATCTGACAGTTTTTGACAGAATTAAATTAGCATTTTTGCAGTTTAATTGTAATTCTCTCTCACAGTGTCAGGCATGTCCAGTCTCTCCTCCATCTCCCAGAAGTCTACAATGATGTAACCCCGACAGGCTCGCCATAGTAACCTCTCAAATGCTGGAACCTTCCATGGATGGACAACACCAGCAACAAAACTGTGCAGAAAAGATACTAATAACATTATTACAGTTGCACTGGGTAATATAAGGTGGACTTAATATGGGTTATGTTTTAGTTTCATTCTATAATTCCAATAGCAAGTCCATAGTATGTAAGGATTATAAAATAAAGTGCTAACAAAGTATATTATTATAAAAAATATTATATACATCATATATCTATTTTATCTTTATTTTACATCAGTTTGGATTTTCAAAAGTTCAGTGTAACGTGGACACTGTAATGAGTGTTTCTCTATATTTCTATCTCTATATTGTCATGAACGTTTGAGTTCATGAGTCATTGTTCTGACCTCAAGCGGATATCTTGACTGTTGTCCAACAGCGCTGTGGTCTCCAGAGTTGAAAGTGAAACCTTGGAGGACATTACGAGACACATGAATATTATCTGAGACCTTTTTATGTAGAAAGAACATTATAAGAGCTGCATTTCACCTGTGAGGTTGGGAGAGAAAGGGTTTGCTTCAGAACTTCTTGGTACTGGCTGAGCTGTGTCAGCTGATTACACAAACTGTCCCGGTTTCTTGACACCTACAATCCAACAGCAAAAAGTATGAGTTAGCTGCAGCTGTCAAGATTACAACTTGCACTGTATTTATGAAACAGCATATTTTTAAAATGGTTTAATTCCAAAAGATTAATCCCTTCTCTTTTCTTGCCTCACCTCTCTGAGCTCTCTGGCCAGCCTCTCACTCTCCTCTTCAATGGCGAGCAGCTCTCTAGGCTGAGGGGCTGATGGGATTGGTGTGGCGGTGGGCAGAGGCCATTTGATGGGAGGACGCAAAGATCGGCTGATCTCCTGCTCCAGGAACACTGGAGAAGTAACAGGAAACCATACAATTACATTTATTCATTTAGCGGATGCTTTTATTGACAAACAAATAAATAAAAGAAAGTATTTAACATTTTGTCTAAAAAAAAAAACAATATTAAGTGTAGTCTACAAAGCTGTTTAACAGTACAAAGCTATGTTTAGAAATAGAATACAACTTATATGAGTGTTCCTGTAGCTCAACTGGTAGAGCATTGCGTTAGCAGCACAAAGGTTGTAGGTTCGATCCCAGGAAATGCAAGTACTGATAAAAAAATGTATACCTTGAATTCACTGTAAGTCGCTTTGGATAAGATATGTAAATGTTATATTAAAACACGAATACACAAGAATACTATACATATTCCTCCAAGATAACAAATATAAAATCAATTCAACGTATATTTTGGATGGTGGTGGATTTTGGAGACTTACTGAAGGTTTTCTCCAGCTCCTCGCATCTTCTCACTTCCGATACAAACTTTCTTTGAAAGGCATTCACATTTGGATTCAACTGAGAAATTAATTTAAAAGAGACAGAGAAAAGTATGCATCATTCTAAGGTTTAAGATTTATATCTGCAAAGTATCTAAGTATCTTTCTTAACTAAGTTTCTTTGGAAGCATAGCTATAAGCCTTCTAAGCTTTTTGTATTTTAGTAACCTACATCTCTGAATTCGACCAATCCCAGCTCCCCGAGCTCACTGACACAGTTGTAGGCCGAACCTGTCTGGAGGAAAAGTTGGACCAGACACATCTCCTCACTGCGAAAAAGGCATCCCATGATATCCTAAAATGAGTCCCAACATCAAATCTGGACAATAAACTAAACCAAATAAACAGTAAAAATGACTGTGAGATACATATATAACCAGAATAACTGGTGTCTTATTCTATGTCTTGGGCTTAATAACATTAGGACAAACGGTACATACAGTATGATAATAATGAAATAAATTGACCATTATTAGGCACAAGACACAGGATTGTGATCATATTTTCCTAACTTTTGAGGACATACAGTTGTACAAGTTTGGGTTGCATGTGACAGTGGTTATCTGGTAATTGAATCTGAACTCAAAGAAGGGAATTTACCCCACACGTGATGTGACAGTAATGAAGGAGAAATGGGACCTTATTTAAAAACACTTGAAACTCATCTTTAATGTCTCTGAAATCAGTCATTTGTACAGTATCATTGTAAAATTATTTCAACAGCAAAATTACTTATTATATATATATTCAAAAATGAGGACTGATCTAATAAAAAAACATGATATGAGATGATTTCGGACTTTATTGTAAACAAATCAAACAACTTTAGTTACACCGTTTATAACGGGACGTGTGTATTTCTAATACAAACTCGTCTTTACCTTGTAAATTAATTTCAATTAGAATTAACCTACATGGTTGTGTTTTGAAGGACGTTTTGGACAAATGTAGGTTTATGTTTTATCACACTGTAATATTGCTATGGAAGAGCTGGTTTCGTTGCAATCTGCTTGCGGAAGCGCTTTCTCGGCCGTATAATGTAGCGCCGGCGTCCGGACATCCCGTTATAACAACACGGCATGCAGTAACAACATAAACAAACGCACATACACAAATTGTGCATTGCTGTGAATTGAACAAACACTGTGCCCGTTGTCTCTCTATCAGATATGCTTGCATAGCATTTACTGAATCACTAACATTTACCGATTACTGAAATGACATTTGCATTTAAAGAATAACTTAATACGTTTATTACGCATTTTACCTTATATCGAAGGCGTACGTAATCCAAGGCTGTCTATTATAACTTAAATATTTAACTTTATCCACTGTCTGATCTCATTGTCGGTTCTCTTTAGAGACGGACTGAAAAAATGCGGACAGTGTGATGTAAACAGCAGATCACTGAGCTCACCGTCTCTTATTAGTCCAGTCCATGCCATGTGATTCACCATCTGAATTATACTGACCGAATACAGACAGCAAGAGTTTAACATCATCCTCTAAAACCCAATACGAAACCATTAGCGGAAAAAAACATGCCAGTTAGCAGTCATAAAGTTTGTTTATTTCTGTTATTGCATTCTGATCTATTGTTTCTGTATAATTCTAACAATAAAGACACAGCAGTAATAGACAGATGTTAAAAAGGTAAAATAAAAGGTTTTGGAAGATGTCAGTGCAATTATGTAAGAAAATAAAATGTTTAATATAATTTTAATAAATGCAATATAATAAATGCAAGTAAGAAAAATGAAATAACAGCTAATGTCAGGGCACAACAATAACATACATTCATTAAAATAACCCATATTCAAAAGACTGCGTCGATTACAAACAAACGATTTTAGACAGATGACAAGATAGATGTGTCGATAGTCTGCAAAGTCGCAGACAAAAAATTTCAACCTTGTTTAGTTATCAGTTGCCTGTTTTTCTGCATTCGTGCACGTTATAAAACAGATGCATGCCGGGAAGGGCGGAGTTTTGTAGCCACGCCTCTGTGCCGTGATCCTGTTGCATTTTAATGGAGGCTTGCTTGGTGCGGTCTCCTGTCTGTATGGTTTCAATGAACGTCTCTCGATTTATTGTGTGAGTAAAATACAGAAGTAACAGCTAAAGAACAAATATACAGCTCGGCAAAATCCCAACCCCTCGATCATATTTAAAAGCACAAAATATGTTTGAGAAATTTGAGCTTAAGCTTAATCAGTTTATTTGGATTGACTCAGTATGTGACTCACAAATTTATTTAATATCGACCCGTCTACCCGGATTTTTTTTTTCTTTAATGCGCATAGCATTTATCAACGTACATATAATGTAAGTTATAGTCTGTCATATAAAACCAACCTATTCGAGATAAAAAATGACTGATTATAATTTTGATTCTCTAATGCAGGGATATGCAGAGTGCATTCACATGCTTTGGCCAAACACACCCACCCACAAAAATCCACATAATCATCAATTGAAGCATTAGATCAAAGTTTACAGAGACAAAAGATGCGGAATGTGCCCTGGGCGGTTTGTCCGCACGTAACAACACAGTGGTTGGAGTTGACTCCCATACGACCACTCTGAAGACACCTATCAATACAGCATAATTCACTACAGCCCAGGCACTTCAAAACTGACCACCATTTACAGCGGATGCTACATTCATAGTTATATCAATACAGCTGTGAGTACACGATCGTCTTTGCTTGTTTTGATTCTTCATATCATTGCAACGTTGTAACCAGTGCTGACGTCTTTCAGTTGTGTGTAATACATTACATGTTAAATTCAATTGCGTTCGTTTTATTTGTCTGTTTTAATACAATGTATTTAGTCTGTCTCGCCAGTTGATCTGCGTTTGTTGTTGACATTCGTCATAATTTATCAGGCTCCTAAAAAGACATGATAAACATTTTCATATGTCATATTCTTTTTATTTAGTTTTGTTTTTTTAAATAACAGGAATACACTACTATTCTAGTACACTGTACTAACATCCTGTACACTGTTTATTTGATTGGGCAAATATCCAGTTTATAAACCGTACCATACTTAAGCTTTAACATATAAATGTTGCAGGTTTTCTTTGGGTAGGAGCAAATGTTTTATCTTGAATAAGAATGCTGTCTGTTTGCATTTTGAAGATGTCATTGTCTGTGAACGTTAGGCAATGATAGAAATCTAAAAGTTAACAGATCTTTTGCAAATAGCTAGTTGTAATTATTATTATGTTTTTGGCAAGAGGATGATGTTGTCCTGTTGATACTGAGTCAATGCTATTTTAATTCATCTGTTATCTCATCTGTTAAAGCTAAAAATGATCTGAGACATACAGTCTCTTAACTATGACCTGACCATCTACAGTGGAGATTTTTGATGAATAAATATATTTCTACAAATAATTAAAGATATCTTACACTGTTACGGTACATAGAAACTAGCACAGCTGATTGACAGTTATTGACAGAATCACACTGCCTAAGAGGCCACTTGCATTTTAAACAGAAAATAAAAATGACCATTGACCTATACTGTCTTGTTTCTCCTTAAAGGGAAATTGCTTTTAGTAGAGGGTATTAAAATATGAAAATCTTGCATAACTTAATCTTTTTTTAATAGATGCTGAATGTTTGGATAATCCTTGTAGCTGCCAGTAGTGCAGGTATGATAAGAATTTGCTTTTCACACACTAAAAACCCTCAATGAACATACTTAAAAGAATGAACTGACTAAAAGTGCAGTAAACATTATTTTTAAAAGTGGGACAAGTGGACTCATGTGTTGTGTTTAAAGAAAAGACAAAACAAACAAGTCTGTCTTACTTGTAAATATTGCTGTTTATACACGAATGCACCTGCAGCTGAATGGAACAATATTTGGACGTATATCTGTTTGTCTAGCAAATTATCATAAGTTGGCAAAAACAAATTCTGATAGTGTTCCTGTAACTCAAATGGTAAAGAAGTGTGCTAGCAACACCAAGGTCAGGGGTTTGATTCCCAAGTTTAAAGGCCAGGAAACACACAAAACTGACATGCGTATGTTAAATGCACTGTCTCTACAAAATGCACAAATGTAACCAACCAAACCGTTCCCTCTTAGCGTCAGTCTTTGCAGCCTACACATCTCGTAAGCAAATAGACCACGGTGGTTATTTGACTCTGGATCTTCCCGAAAGGACAAACAAGTTGGAATTCAGTACTGCCGATGAGGAGGAACATTTAACTATCTGGGAACAGAAAACTTTCTTGCCCAGTAAAGCCAGTAAAGGTTCAGTGTACTCTTCCAACGATGGCTGGACCTTCCGAATCAAGCATGTCACATTTGATGACGAGGGAACCTACACCCTACGCAATTACTGGAATAACGTCATCTCCACCTATACAGTGAAGGTCAAAAGTAAGTGATTTAATTCTTTTTTCCCCTCACCATCTTCATCTAATCACAACATCTGTGTGATGTTCCCATAGCTTAAATGGTAGAGCATGACGCTCGCAACACCAAGGTCACGGGTTCGATTCCCAGAGAACTGATCAACTGTATACTAGAATGTGCTTTAAATTACTTTGGATTAAGTTTCTACCACATGTAAATGTGCTTGTGGGTGTAATTTTTTCACTCTTTCTTGTTTTAAATTTGTTATTCTCTCCCCCACAGCCAAAAGAAACATCATTGAGCGTATCCCTGGTGAAACTCTCACCATTCCTTTCGAGGGAATCAAACAGGTTGATGCCACTCTTCACTTTTACAGCAATTATTCAGTCATCATCCTGGTGGAGAATGGAATTCCTGTCGGTAAAACCCACCCGGATTACATCAACAGACTTAAAGTGACCAGTGATGACATCCAGGTGCTTAAAGTCAACGTGTCAGATCTGGGCAGATACGAGCTCATCGATCATAAAGGCAGAGTTGTGTCAAACAGTACAATGATGCTAGTGGGTAAGAATAGCATTTCTTTAAAATGTTGTGAGAATTACATTGAATAATTATACATGTATAAGTGCATGCTTGACTCTTTGATTTATTTAGAGTTCTGCTGTAAAGCATGAGTAATTCTGTTAGTAGTAATACTAGAAGTATTGTAGTTTTTACATTTTGTTTATATTCATTAGATGATTCTGATGTGTTATAGCAAAAACAGTCCAAATCATCGATTTTTAAATTGCTAGGATTGATTTAATAGGTTAATGGTTGATGCAAAAATTCAACTTTAAATATCAGGGGTCAGAAAAATACCTTATATTTCACCTCTACCCAAATTTTTCCCCCTTATTATTTCTGTCCGCCTTTTGATTTACTTTTTGTTTTTCTTGCCTTTCTCTCTTTTTCCATATATAGATCATCACAAGTTTAGCCCGAATAAAAGTCTCATCGCTGTGCTGCTTCTTGGCATTCCCGGTGGCATCTGCTTCTGCTGCCGGAAAAGAATCTGCAAACGATGTCGGACCACCAAATCGCACACCAGCACCTTTAATCCTGATTCTCAGCCTGTAAGCCATCCAGTGACTGACCCCTCACAGGTAAAATCATTGTGCTGGGAGTCACATTAGATTAGCACACAAGGCTAAAATAGTTAGCAGTAAACAGTAAACAGCAGCACCATTAGAATGTCCCTCAGGTAAACAGAGGTAAACTATCATTGTGGGGGACTTCTGAGGAAGTTCAAGCAGTCTGGAGGTGGTGGTAGTCTCATGGTTAATGATTTGATGCCCTACAAAGCAGGAAAGTCAAAGTAGTTTATTTTTT